>JAUELF010240703.1:0-12632 GCA_031471495.1 Clinocardium nuttallii
GCCGTGATATGACTGAGAAATTGTTAAAAACGGCGTTAAACCCCAATCAATCAATCATATTCAAACTGAATAGAACAAAAACGAGACAAAGTTTAAGTAGAATCTCGCATTTTTTTTCATCGACTCTCGAAGGGAAACTCAGTCGATTAGCAATTGAATTAAGTGTACAAATCTGAAGGAAATAAGACGCAACAAGGTCGACAACAAATCTTGCCGCTTTTTGTTTGTTTCAAGTGTGAACTCAAAATTGCGGCGGGGGAAAAGTGTCGTCTCTAATAGGATTCCGTTTAAAAAGCTGTACTATCCAAAAACGATAATCAGAGATCCATATATCCGTCTACAAGTAAGAGAATAAAGCAGATCAAGATCAGATTGCGCGGATGTACTGGATGAAATGCAAGGGATAATACTGGTCGCAAAAGATTTACGGTTGGCCTTAGAAGAGCGCCTCTCAAAATGTCCTTTACTCGGCTTCAACCAATATTTCAGTAATCGCCGCGTTTCCTGGTGCGATAACCAGTACTTCAGTAATATCGCGGCGATTCCTGGTGTAATAACCAGTATAACAGTAATATAGCCGCGTTTCCTGGTGCAATAACCAGTATTTCAGCACCAGCGCATTTGTCGTGAAGCTCTCACCACAGCATTGAGTTCCGAGAGCGAAAGTCTTCTAGCATTTCAAAGTTTTGATATGACTTGATTTGGGACTGAACCATTGCCGACCACTCTACAGGCGGGCGCTCTAACACCTTTGACAGCATCGAGACGACCAATCCTTGAAAGAATAAGATATATAAAACTTGCTTTGGTGTGCCAAAACATTACGAATGCAATACAGTATATCTGACAATGTTACGAAACTCAGAAGCACAAACTGAACGTCTCCGAAATCAAATCAGTCAGAATATGATTGATACATGGTTGTTTAAACAACGTTATCGCCAAACGGATTAAATACCTAACCCTGTTATAAATATCGACAACTATTTCATCATGTCGCCAAAAGCGAGATGCATGGGACTGTGCCCGGCAGCTCAGTATGTACATTGTAGCGACGCGGGCTGTTAATTTCAGGGGTTGTGATGTCGAACTCGAGTGCGTCATTTGTCCTACACCAATGGGCTAACAATATTAGAGCCGTACCGCGAGAAAACCAACATTGTGGACTTTGCGTAAAGTATCGACCGGTTCAGGCCGGTCTAGATACTCGCTAATCACAACGCTAAAAGGCCGGTTTTCGAATTCCGTGGCCATGTTGGTTCTTGATGATCCATTTTCCCAGAGAGGTTTTTTAAGCTTAGGAGAGATTTCTGTCTTATTGTTCTTTTTCAAAGTTGAGTGTCGATTTACATGTTTTCCTTAGTCTTTTCTGGGGGTTTTCTATTCGAATACAGACACGTTATAAAGATACTTAAGGTTAATGTGTTTGGTTGACGTTTTACACTGTTTTCAACCGAATCTAGTTGCCAATTACTAGTAATTTTCTCAGTGACACAGGAACACTTTTCCACATTTATTTGTTTGATTTCTTGTTTAAAATGTGTGCAGCTTATTTTAAGCTACATCACAGCGTTATTTAGGCAATGGACATTACAACAGATAAGCATAGTGTGACTTGATTGCAATAGTTTCGATCACCCCGTATCTTCGGATGATGCAGAAGTTGGGTTATACTTTCTAGCTTTGTTGTATGCCTCGAACGAACTGGGAATGGAAAGGGTGCAATTTTCCAATGTCAAAGCGGATGGTTTATCAACAGGAACAGCGTGGGATAAAATAGAACGTGCGATAAACTTTGACGCGAAACAATTTTATTGAACATTATTAATCGTAAACAAAGCAGTCTGGAAGACGTTAAAAGCAATAACATATGAACCCTGTCTAGCGAGTTGGGGGTTTAAATAACTCTCTGGAAAGGGAGTATGTAAGATATATACTAACGTCTAACGTGAGGGTCTACATTTCTAGTTTTCCCGCGAGAAAACCTACAGTATTGCCTCTGCGTAATGTATCGACCCATATCAGCCTGCGGAGGCATCAGTCTGTGGCCGATACATTCCGTCTCGGGGAAATACAGGTATAGACTAATGATTCCTGAAACAGAAAATCGAAAGGTGGCGAATAGTGTATATTCTGGTTAGCCTGCGTGGCATGCTTAGGCTGATCCGAGTCGATACTAAACGCAGTGTCCACAATGTATACATATAGGTTTTCACGAAGGACGGCTTATTTCTCGTTGTTTGTTTCTCAGAAGATGACTGTATGTCTATGTTATAATTAAGGAAAAGTGAAGACTTGCGGATTTCACAATACGCAAATGCTTGTTTCAAGATCCCAAAATGGCTTGACGCGGCTCATATATTTTGAGAAGCATGTTGTATACTCCTTTGGGATAAGGCAGTGTATTGATCAAAGAACTAAACGGTTTGTATTGTTTGATTATATCACATAGGATCATGTAGCACACAGAGTGCTGGTGACCTACAGTGCGTGTTGATATATGAATCTTGAATGATATGTAACCATTGCTGCTGTATTATTAGTTCTGCTATAAAAGAGATTATGCCGATGTCCTTTTCTTTCTTTTTTACTACAATAGATATATGTTATTGTATTGTGTAAGGTTTGAAACAGACTACCGGTAGCACACGCACATATGTATCTAAGCTTGTTTTATAGACCTGTCAGCTACGTAATCGCAAATATCAAGTCTCTTTATTTCAATATATCACGAGGAATAAATATATATCACTGATCAGTAAACGTTGTGTTGAACGAAAGTCATAATGTAGCACACAAAACATCAGGATCATAGTATAGTTTTGTCACAACAATATACTGACATTACAGTCTGGAAAATATACCTTGCGTATTATAGTAGATAAGTAAGGGTCAGGTAACAACGCTCGACTTCTTATATATGGGAAAACTCAATGTATCCATACTCATTAAATGTTTATAAGCATATTTGAATGTGAAGTGTACACATGTTTTAAAAGTTTTAAAACATTGTTTTGCCAGAGCGAATACAGTGATACTAGAAAATACGAAAGTCCTTCTTGTCTTTTTAAAAACAACCGTAAATAAGAAACTGAAATACATGGAGTAAAGAGTTACCTAGACAACAACAAAATGTCCGTGTTGCAATTCAAATAATATCTAAAATGAATTTCATTTAGAAATACATGGTTAAACTTAGAAAAGAAATAAGAAACACGTTTATAAAGCCGTGTCACTATTAAAGACCATGCGTGAATATCAGTTTTTGATTATTAAATTGTTATAAGAGATCAACAATTATGAAAGTATGCAATCAAAGTTTATCACAAAACCCTTAAAATTACGAATTAAGTATAATAATCATATTAAGTTACGATATGTACATTTTGAGACAAAAACGATCGAAAATACTTGTATACAGATTTTCATCTGATACCGGTTGTTATTTCAAATGTTGACATGTGCTCAACAGTTTTGTATAATTCTAAATAACTATTACTAACATACTTTAAGCTTCAGATGATCTAAATTAGATGAACTTTGAAGTAATATATGACCGTGATGATAGACAGTGTGAATATACATGCAGTATAAGATACATCTTTCAAGAAGTGTTATATATTTACATTCTCCTGATGTGCTATACGTTTTAAAAAGGATTATGGTTAATTCCAATTACTTCATTCAGTCTAAGCTATTTTGAGTTATACTTAAATCATAGAACTTCAGATTGTTTAGAAATACTATTTAATGTTCACAATGAAAATGTATTTATGCACATGTATTTATTGAAGTCAGATACAATATTGTCTATCTATCCTATCATATCGACAACACTATGTGAGTATAAAAACAAGAGATGTTTTGTAGTTTTTTTGACATGAAACGGTTTAAAGTGTTCACGTTTATTCGATATTTTATGTTTTCATCATGTATTTCAACATGTAAAAATGAAAATATTATGATTTGAAAGCAAGATATATTCACCCGTTCTGCAACGGAGTGATTTATTAATGATTTAATACACATGTATATTGCCCTTCTAAATAATGTCTTGGAATAAATCTAATAACTCTGCGTGATTCCTCGTCCATATTATCGTGATATATCGCTGTACAAATCATATTATCCAATAATAATAAATCATTCAGTGTTCCAGTTTATAAAGAGTATCGGTACTTTGTATCATAGAGGTCAAACGTGGGGGATATATCCATAGCGATCAATCGTTATTGACTTAACTGGATTTACCTTACATTGACCTCTGCTCAAAGATAAACCCCGTTCCCACATACAGACGTTTTCGGACGCAAATGCAGCAGACGACTTTAAATATAAAGTTGCATAATGAGCCTTTTCTCTTTTTGGCACAAAATGTTCTCAACTCTTTTCAAAAGATTTGCTTTCATTTATATAGAGTAATCACCTTTTTGCCTTTTTTGCATGTGCTTATCTGAATACACACTGTTTTAAAACGTAATATTTGGTTGCAGAATTGAAATACCCCATAATCAGCACATTTCTCCTTTCCCTACTATGTTTAAAACTATTCTGAATTTTGTATTGTTATGCAAAGAAATGTTATTGTGAATGGTAAGTGTTCCCTTTATTGCAGATAGTAGCAACATGAAAGATTCAATCAACTACATAGATCATATACATGAAATAGTCCGACTCCAAATATCCATGTTCTAAGTTATGTTAGAGTCCTTCGGGAAGATGAGATTACTGTTTTTATCTTGACATCATGTTGAATTTCAGACATAAAGGGGCCAATAAAATGTTTTTGTAATAAAACACGAATTATTGTAGTTTAAGAGGCATTTAACATTGTCAGGAATGAAATAAAAAACTGGTTCATTAATCCTAAACATGAAAGGATATGCCACAAGGCGGAACAATGAGTATGGATTAAATACAGAAGGTTTTTTTTACCCATAACATTTAAGTGATCTTTTTATCATTTTGATATCATAATAAAATGTTCGTTGAGCGTAAAATGGAGCTACATGGCATGTATGTGTTATGGTTACATGTTTCAAGAAGGGTTTAACAAGTATGTACCCGGTGTACAATATAGTCAATTAGTACGTCTTGCGTGGACCAATAATGGCAACTATAGATTGGTACATACTCAACTTATAGTACTACTAAATTGGTTCCATATTTAAACCTTGTTTATTTGTTAAAACATTGTAATCAAAGAAATATCCATACCCGGAGGTAATATGATTTTTAATGTTTGTAAATATTGTAAATAAGATAATGTTAATTTTTAACTGGTGGTCTTGATTTATTGTCACCATAGTCATTCAAATGTAGACTAATTAAACTAGAAATATCACTGAAGGTGATGGATATCCCCATGTATGAGAAATTCAAGGGGCCATAACTCATTTAAAAATAATTCCAGTGCAACACGCTCACAATGTGCACAAGTAGGGTTGGTATCAATCATTCTTGTGAAGTTATATTAAATTCTGATGAAGAGTTGCTGAGAAAGTGTTCAGACCAACGGACCGACTGTCAAGCATGACTCCTATATAGCCCCCATATACTACGTATCTGGGGGTATAATAAAGCCTCCAGTCTGAAAAGAATGTTAACAAGATTTTCCTTCAATGTGTCCTTGTGACCATGTTTTTGAGCTCACATGACCTAGTTCGAACTTGGCCAAGATTTGATGGAGATGCCAGAAGAGTGTTAACAAGACAATTATTGACGACACACATTGCACAAAATGTGATCATAAATTCATAATAGCTCACCTTGAGCTCTTCATGCACATGTAAGCTTAAAATTTGAAGGAATTTTGGTGAGGAAATTGTTTTCATCCCAATTGACTCACAAGTTACAGGAGAAAAATGTTGATGCACAAACGCACAGTGCGATCACAATACCTCAACTTGAGCACTTTAGTAACAGGAGGGCCGGGCCTTGACGGCCCTAACAATTTTAATCTTGGTATAAAGTTACATCCCTGTAAATTCTTATTGAAATTTGCCAACAGGTTTAGAAGGAGATGTCATAATAGCTCTGAATAAGCTCAAGACCAAAGTTTTTTTGTGTAGTGGCTCAACCAGTTTTCTTGTGGCAAGATATATTTCTCAATCCTTATGAAGGAAGATATTTTTTGTAATTGTCAGTACAGTCTATGATGGTACCATCCGGCAGTACCTTTATGACATGAGGTTTTGATCCGAAACCCCCTTTCTTCATATTACTTAACAAACTAGCTCTCTTCTCTTGGCCTTCAGCCTCTCGAACAAGCATTGTTATTTTGTTCTTGTTTGGCTTTAAAGGTTTGAAATTGTTCAAATGACCTCTGAGTACGGAAAAGTCATTTTTATCAGACATAGCATGTGTAGGGCCGTGATGTTCACGGAGAGGTGGCAATAGGTCAGTCCCTACTGGTCCATTTTCTTCATTATTTTGATTTTCATTGTTGTTAGATGATAAAAGTTCAGCATTTGTTTGGTCGATTTCCACCTTCCTTGTAGAGCTCTTGTCCTCTGTGTTTTTATCAATGTGATGAAGAGATTTAGGATTGTCGTCATGAGGTTCAAATGATGTAATTTCAGTCTGTGGTTCTTTAAAAAGGTAATCCTTATCATTCAAATGTTTTCTCAGTGAATTACTAGCCAGGGCATGTTCATCCAACTCAACAGATATTTTTGACTTTTTTGAAGGATTTCTTCCATCCTTTCCTGCAAATATATCGCTTGATGCTTTCCTTTTGCCGTTGTTTTTATTGGGTTTCATTGTCTTTTTTGCCATTTCTGGTACAACTTTATTTGTAACAGTCAGGTCACCAAGAAATAATCTTTTATGTAAACCTCTTAGATTGTTTTCATTACCTGTGGTTTCAGTCATCTTATATCCATTTCTTTTCATTTCCATTTCATTAATAACTGATGAAACATTTTTGAAATGTTTTGTATAATTACAGCTATATTCCTCTCTCAACTCAACATACTTGAAAAGTTTATCCTTCATGACACTTTTTTCTGACAAACAAAGCTTGTCTAAATACCACCCCAACGTTTCAGGCATTCCATTTATTTTTATGGAATAAAGTCCAGCAATATGAATTTTTCCAACAGCATGCGACGACTGCATGTGATGTTTCAATAAGGTACCAAGCCTAAATAGCTGGAAGCACAAGATACAGATATAGTCCCTTTGTCCAGTATGTGTACTCTGATGTACTCGGACTGCCGTTTTAGTTTTAAAAGATTTATCACACTCTCCACAGGGAAAGGGCAGTTCCCCTGTATGTTCCAACATGTGAAGGGTTAATTTGTGCTCTTCAACTGCAGCAAATTGGCAATAATCACATTTCCACGGTTTTTCATGGGTATGTTTGTACCTAATATGTCGTATTAGGGACGCTTTACAGGTACAAAGCTGGTAGCAAATATCACACTGGTACTTGCATCGTCTTCCATGATTTATGATATGGTTTTTAAGGCTCCTTTCTGTTGGTGCCGCAAATTTGCAAAGCACACATTTATAGTCTTTGAAAAAGCCATGTGCAACCTTCTGATGTGTGCGGAGGTCAGTAAGACATTTAAGATCCAACGTACATATCTCACAAACACTATTTCCTTCTTCTACTTTACTTGTTGTATTTGTTCCTCCTGGTTGATCCATCTTACCAAACTTAAATGAAAACAATTTTTTTAAATCTAAGTATCTCTTATAAATTAACAAAACCCTATGTTGTTCATACTCAAAAGGATTGTATTCAAAAACATTCAGAGCACTTATTTTATTTTTAACCCTTTCCCTCATATAGACGCGTTCTGACGCCTCTTTAGCAGACAACTTTTTGAAAACAGTGTGAAAAAAGGAGAAATTGCACAAAACATGCAATTTCTCCTTTTGCCACAATGTTTTCCACTTTTAGGATAAATACGTTCAATTATAGAGATTTTCCAATTTTTGACAAAATATGTTCAAAGTCGTCTGCTGCAGAATTGTTGTATGGGGGAAAGGGTTAAAAATATTCAGAGCACTTATTTTATTTTTAAATGAATGCATTATTTCTTATAATATTATATATCTGCATATTTCTGGCACAAAAAACATACAGATGGCCATGCGCAGTTGAAACACGATGGATTATAATTCAGGTCAAATACTGTACCAAATAAAATGATAATGGTATGTCACTAAAGAATGATGTGAGGTCATTGAAATATGAATTAACGTCATTCAAAATAAGTAAGTGGGGCGTGGTTCACACACCAATCATAAATTAATTATTTTATTTTATGTCTAAATTGTGTTATTTCTTTATTAAAAATATAGAAATTTGTATATTTTTTACTTTATTCAGTCTTAAGGTAGTAGAAGCTAATAGGCTATATTTCAAATATATATGTTAAGGTTTTTCATTTTCATTATCTACATTATATCCCTAGTTGATATCTAGATTTTTAGAAACTTTTACCACACAAATATTTATTTTTCGCATTTTACTTAACTATATGGTTTACCCCCCTGTCAAAAAAGGCGACCCAAAAAAACAAAGTAAAAAATTGGATAAGCTATAATCATTTAATTAATATGCACTATTTTATATATTTTTTGGCATCTGTTTATAAATTGTAGTTGCATAATTTTTAATAACAGAAAAATCACAAACAAGCAATATTAATTTTAAACTTTTTTTTTTAACCCTTTCCCTCATATAGACGCTTTCTGACACCTCTGCAGCAGACAGCTTTTTGAAACGTGCATTTTCTCCTTTTGCCACAATGTTTTCCATTTTTAGTCATAGGTTTTCCAATCAATTATAGAGATTTTCTATTTGTTGACAAAATCTGTTCAAAGTCGACTGCTGCAAATTTGTTTTTATGAGGGAAGGGTTAAAGTTATACAAGGTATATATATATATATATAAAAGGAAAATTATGTTTCAGTCTCGCCAGAACAATATCAAACAGGATATCACTACTGCAACATAACATTCCCTATGTATTTCTACTCAAAATGCTTTTAGGGAATCATATCATCAATAGTAGAAGTCCAAATCATTTAGATATTTGCTTGCTTGTCTTATCATCTGTATTTTATTTTGCAAACCAAATCTTAATCGCCTGTTGAATGTTCCTTTTGCATTTATCTGACCGGCGCAATCAACTTTATCATGACATTGACAGCTATTGCAACGATTAAACCAATCATATTTAGCAGTCGAATTGAGCCTAAATAAAATGCAACTTTCCTCTTTACCACTAAATATTCTTTAACCCCTTCCCTCATTGGACGCTTTCTGACGTCTCTGCAGCAGACGGCTTTTTGAAACCAGTGACAAAAGAAGAAATTGCACAAAACGTGCAATTTCTCCTTTTGACACAATGTTTTCCACTTTTAGTCATGTGTTATCAATTCATTAGAGATTTTCTATTTTTTGATAACATATGTTCAAAGTCATCTGCTGCAGAATTGTCATATGAGGGAAAGGGTTAAACACCATTTTCAACAAATTTTCAGTCATATCAGAGTTCCAAGCAACTTACTGATTAGACTGTTAGCACATTGGTGAAGGATGAATGGTGCTTGTTGTATGGACTTTTGTCGAACATTTAAAAAAAATGTTGGCTAAGCTGGGATTCAAATTTACAGCCCTGAATTGAGAGCCTGCATCGCTTCTGACTAAGCTACCGGGGCTAAAAAGAAAGTTATTGTAAATACCATATATTTTTTAGATTTCAACAGAAGTATCGAAACTCCCACAGTCCAGATTCCTACCTCGCCCAGTTGGTCATGATAAACCACTTAAAATTGAAGTTGCCAAGTTCCAGGCAAGGTCCTCTATTGAATGGGTCAAATTGCATGGATTGAAAGGTACGATATCCTCTTTTCATATTAACTGAAACATTTCTCTTTTTAATTTAAACCTTCTATTTTATAAAGTAAGATGTTTACCTATTAAAAATGACAATAAGGGGCAAAATACATATTTTCCCCTAAAGTTATTTTTATTCAATTATGTTTTTTCATGTCTATATAATCCACTTTATTTTTATTATTGTTAATGCAACGGTTTAACTTATAATAGTCTACTTTGAAAACATATAAAAAAAATTGTTGTATCAGTAAATTTAGAAGAGTAAATAACTGAAAAATTGTTGAAAGTGACATTAAACACCAAACAATCAATATATGTTTTCTTAGTCATTTGCTGCATATTTGTTGTACGTGTCAAACAATTGATTTCTAAAAGTCTTTCCAATTTGTCCCTGCAGTTGAGCAGATTTTGTATTAAAAAAACCTTTTTCATGGATTGAAAGCTATATGTTTACGTGTATTTAAAGGTTGTATTCATGTATTTCAGCTAAACAGCTTGATCTGTACCAAGTATTGGCTCCCAATGCCTACTCTTACAAGGAAGAGTTCATCCCGGTCATCAAAAAAGCTGTTCAGTCACAAGTCAATGAGGTAATATTCCTGTTACAATACTTATGGTTATCATTATTCCACATACCTTTTGATGCCTATGTAAAGCTATAAGTTTTGTTATGGAATAGCTTTCCCACTTGTAGATGCTTTCTGATGCATATGCATCAGACGACTTTTGAAAACATTGTGACAAAAGAAGAATCTTAACCCTTTCCCATTTTTAGATGCTTTCTGATGCATCTGCAGCAGATGACTTTTGAAAACATTGTGAAAAAAGAGAATCTTAACCCCTTTCCAACTTGAAGACGCTTTCAACTTATATAAATAACTTTTTTCATTTACAGTGAGTTTCCATATTTTTGCTGCACTTGACAATTTCTCCAGTTCCCATTGTTTTCAGTTCTATCAAAATTGCAATTCAAATGATCTAGATATAAGAATCATTTTATTCATTTTATTTCTTAAAGGAGACAATTAAAAAGTATATAATTGAAGTACAACAGTTTAAACTCACTATTTTACATTCTGTTTTCAGAAAGCTATGGTACAGTTCCAGTGGCACGATGGCACAACCAAAAATGTGCATGTCGATATGACACAACTGTTTGAATATCAAAAGCACCTGGCTGCCACTGTCAGTGTCTATGAGAGCAGAATAGACTGGCTGGCAAGTGGAAGTAGGAGGATCTTTGGGACAGTGGTTGAGAAGAAGTAAGTATCTTTAACACTTTCCCACATGCAGATCCATTTTAACGTATCTATCTGCAGCGGACACATTTTAAAAACCATTGGCAAATGATGATTATGTTCTTGTTTGCTACAAAGTTTTCAACTGAATTCAATAATTATTCTTTAATTGATATAGATTTTTGATATTTTGTCCAGATAAGTTGCTTTGGCAAATTCTTGAATTTTAACATGTACAGTTTGTTCTCTTCCAAACTGGAAGCATATGAAGGAATTGAAAGACACATACATAAGGATGATTTTAATTTTGATGCATATTTAAAAATATTGTGAAGATTAAGATGTTGCACATTGATGAGCAGCTTCTCTCTTTCCACAGTGTTTTCAAAAGCAGTCAGTGACAAAGGTTTCTCTGTGGCTAGTTTACCCATCCATAGCATATGAGTTTTATTTTCTGATGTTTCCTGGCTTTCCTTGCACCATTATTCTACATGGCATTCCAAGCAAGAGGCTTAATTCCCCTTCGACTTTTTGTATTTTAAACAGTATTTTTTTGTTAACTGGTCTTATTCTACAGTGCTTATAAAATGTTACTCTTTCCCTTTTACAGATTAAACATAATTCTGTCTATATGTTTAGGTTAACCCTTTCCCACATACAACAAATCTGCAGCAGACGACTTTGAAAATGAGCAAAAAATATGGAAAATCTCTATAAATGTAGGTACAATTACTGGAAAAAGTTGAAAACATTGTGGCAAAAGGAGAAATTGCTTGTTTTGAACAATTTCTTCTTTTGTCACAATGTTTTCTAAAGTCTTCTGCTGCAGATCCATCAAAATGTGTCTGTAGGTGGAAAAGGGTTTATACAGAAAACAATGAAGATCAAGAACCTGTTCACTCATCCATTTCTAGGTCTGTGATTTACCTATGATATAATTTACTTTCAGTGTTGTGATCCTGCTTGACCTATCTGTGTCTAATGTCAACTATCTAGTCCATATACAGCATTCAATAAGAATTCTCTTGGAACAACAACTAGCCAACAAGGAATACTTCAACATTATTGCGTAAGTTAGTCTAAACTTATTTATTTTACATAAATTGCGAAACAAGCTTTTAGCTTATATTAAACAGGCTTTATGTCTGCTTTCTGGAGACTAGTGCTGTTTATGAGGAAAAATCCCAAAAGCACAAAACGTACATCACTAGATTTGGTATGAAAGGCTAAAGCACTACCTCCGCACAACTATCTTCCATGCGAAGGTTAAATAATGCAGTTGGTTATATCAACTTTCAAACTGTCATGCAATTAAAATTTTAAATGTGGGACATAATCATTTCACATAGTATAAATCAATACCTTTCTTTAATTCCCTCAAAGCTATAAATCAATACCTTTTTAGCTCGCCTATTCGAAGAAATAGGGGAGCTTATGTAATCAAGTTGGGGTTGGCGTTTGGTCAAACCTTTGCGTGCAAGTCCTTTTCTCAGACACTGTGTATGCTGTTGCTTTGAAACTTCACACACTTATTC
>JAUELF010240714.1:0-12631 GCA_031471495.1 Clinocardium nuttallii
CGTAATGGCATGGTGATCTAAATGTGAAGGTTCAGACCATCCTGCACATCTGCACACATAAGGATCATACTTTCTTGCATACAGTCATACATGCATACTCTTTAATTACTGGAAGTCCCTGTAGAAAGGTTACGACTAAATGCAGACCATAACAGTATGCAATATGATTTCCTTGATTAATGTCTTTTTTCCATATGTTCCGGCTGCCCAAAATATCTGGTTAGTTTAAACAGTGATGGGTTGGTCCTATATGTAATTATGATTTAAACCCTTTCTCACATACAACAATACTGTAGCACACAGCTTTGAAAACATGCCGGCTGCAAATATATATGCAAATCTTAACAAAGAGATTCAAAGAACATGTATATAGTTATCGAATAGAGATGAAAACGTTTTGGTAAAAGGAGAAATTTCTCATTATGAAAATGATTTATTTTAAATTCGTCCCAAGTGTCTGTAGATCTATATAATGGGGAAGGGTTAATTCAATTTTCAGTAAACTTTATTGTTTGCACTATAAATTTTGTATTGACAAATCGGATGAAATTTCAAAACTCTACAGCCTCTCAACATACTTGTTACAATAAGAATTGGAATTGATATTCACAGAGATCTAGATATTAAAGGAGCGTTTTGTTTGTTTCAAAATCATTATTTTATCCGCTAACCCTATGTTGTCAATGAGACAACATAGGGTTTGGTTGGATAATACGAGAGATAATGTGGGGAAAAGAGCTGTAAACCCCTCCTTATCTGGACCTCTGTATTCAACACAGTGAACAAATCATCTTACCATAGAATTCATTTCTGATTCTGACCCTCTCGTTTATTTTGTCTGTGTAAATGATGATACAGTTGATACATTCTAGCAGGGAGGTTTTGTATTGTAGTGTTTCAGCATTCCGTAACTCATCAACAATGAAGGAAAATCTGTATTTCTGTCTCTTGGCAGTCTGAAAAAAATAAATATCATATATCTAAATGTTGATAATTCAAGTACAAAAAGGGATTACAAAATAGCTTCTTAATCCGTTCCCACAAACAACAAAGTTTCAGGAAATGGCTTTGAAAACATCTAACATACATGTAGAAAATCTCTATATTTATTGAGGGCGAAAACATTGTCAAAAGGGGAACATTCTCATTTAAATACGAGTATAAATAGCAGCTTTTCAAAAGTCGTCTCCATAAAGCTTTATATAGTAAATCTGATATGCTTTAAGTTGTCTGCTATGAAATCTTCCATGAAAACATTGTTGGGAAGTTATGTCATTTTGAGCCAAAGTTTGTTTATAAATGGTAACCTGCTGAAAAGGCTTCATAAATTGTCTGTATGAGGGAGAGGGGAAGCCTAAAGCATTCCTACAATACTGGACTCGGATGACGTTTATCCCCCGAATCTCATACATGTATCTTGATGCCTCCCTAAAGCTTCGTAGGTATCATGTTGCATATCTGTGCCTGCATACACGTTTTTGATTTGTACCGCCATAGTTGATACGGAGTTGTTGTTGTTGTAATGTTCCGGAAGTGATCCGTTCTCAAGGTGCCCCTTTATGAAAACGGTCCCGATGTGTAATGTGAAATAAAGATCGGCTTGATAATAACAATAGATAGCCCATCATACATCAACCATAAGGACTTATTTTAATTTTTGGGTTTTTACAATTAAATATAATATAGGAATTAGATCTAGAACATTCCAATGCCAATATATGCTTTGTCTTAAAACATGGCTCTACATTTGTCTAATTTTATCTTTTTTTTTTTTTTCAGATACTTTTCAGTATTTTATACATTCTTAATTTCGTTCCTGATTGAAAACAATATATTTATCGGATAATCCAGAGAAGTTAAGCCAATGGGTGGCAGTTATGCCTTTAGCTAATAACGACGGTATCTAACGCCCGATAGCTGACGCATTTCTAAAACATTGTGGAAAATTGAGAAATTTCTTGTTCTCATACTACTATTATCAAGGTCATACAACCAACTATTTCGAAAATATACGACATTTAACATGTGTTTTGATTAAATCTGCAGTACACGATAGGCCTATATGCAAACCTTCAGGCAAAGAAGAAAAAATCTCGTTCTGAATAGAGATATATAAATGCGCGTGCATGTATATAATATATATGTCTGTTCTGAACAAGTTCCAACTTTTGCTTCAATGGTTCCAAATCAATTCACTAATAATATTTTCATTTTTTCTATATTTGTGCATATAAAAAGAGAGAACAATATTCGTCTGCTGCAGAGTGAGCCGTCCCACGAAAAAACCAGCTACATGGCCTCAGCGTAATGTAACGACCCATATCAGCATGCGCAGTCTGCGCAAGCTAATCCGGGCCGACACAATCCGTCTCAGGGTCATACAGGTATAGAGTTATGGTTCCTGAAACAGAATATTCACAGGAGGCGAAAATGGTCTCCGGGTTAGCCTGCGCGGCATGCTACGGCTGATCCGGTCGATACTTTACGCACAGTCCACACTGTTGGTTTTTCTAGCGGGATAGCTCATAGTAATTGTATGTGGGAAAGGGTTAAACATGTCATATCAGATAAACTTCTAAGCTTCTGAAGATTACTTTCCTTGCCAGGTATGGATCAATAATTGAATAAAGGTGGACAACTTCTCTCTTTCTTATCAAGGAACAACCAACACGAATTAGGTCTCAGTCGGAGGTCACTTTGAAATACTTGCTTATCACTTTTTAAACACTCCGATACGGGTGACCGTCCCGCGAGAAAACGAACATTATTGCATCTACGTGATGTATCGACTGATCCGGGCCGACACATTCTGTCTAAGGGGGATTGAGCTAAACAGAACAGAAACAGAAAATCCACATGAGGCGAAAAGTGTCTGTTCGGGTTAGCCTGCGTGGCATGCATAGGCTGACCAGGGTTAATACTTTACGCGGAGACCACATTGTTTGTTTTCTAGCGAGACGGCTCAAATTGGTGTACCAGGGGATCGTACGTCTTTGGTCAAATACTGACACGGCCGAAAAGGCACGGATCGTAGATAAGTACCCGTCCACTTTGATGGTCATGTTTATAAACATTAGGACCGGTCCCACTGTTTACTTTACGTAATAAATGACTTTTTCATTGCACATACCAGAGACATATACATTTACGTCTCTGTAAACCTCCAGACTGACCAACGTTGGACACATTAATCAGACTGAGCAACATTGGACATATTAATCAAACTGCAAAACAATGGATAAACTAATGGCTCAGGATCAGCGTCAGTGCTTATATCTTAACCCATTTCCCAGCATGAGCAATTACACCTTTGGCCACAACGTTTTCAAAAGTGGTCTGCTACTATTGCGTCAAAATGCCCAAAATTAAATAATTCATTCTTGGACTATTAATTGTCATCTCGGAATGAGATCATCTTTAAATATTTTACAATCTATTTCTATTATTTTGTTTCTACAACACGATGATCATGAACAATTCATATGTTTTCGATTTGTTTTATGGAACGAACGTCTAATTACTATTCATTCCAAGTGGTACTATAGCTAGGGCAACATATTTTGGCGGATGGATTGTTGATAAACAAACAACTTGTTTTTATTTGGGTAATCGATTCCTGTGATTAAACAAATTGTTTACATACGACAATACAAATCTGCCACAAAAGAGCCAATGTACAAAGAGTTTAAAATACATGTAGTTGTAGTTCAACCTGGTTTCATAAACAATTTATCTGCTCGATTTATGTTTACATTGTTGGTATTTAGATCCACCAATATCGTGTGTCCGGATTATAGAAGATCTATATACAGTATGTTTTCACTAATGTCCATTCGGTATTTACAAGGGTTCAAGAATGTTATCGCATCTTTTGAGGACTACTGAGGCAGTAAATTGGTTTTAATTCTTTATACGGTTTGAATTTATCACGTATACAACCTGGCCAGCTTGAACCAACGGTTATTGTGTTATTCACCAAGAACGTGGTTCTGCATATATATGTATCTTCCCAGGGCTTTGATATATAAAAACCGAAAGTTATAATATTTTTTCCATTTTTGTGTGATAGTTTATTTTCAGTTTTAGTAGTCACGTGATATGTTGTACACAGCATTTTTCAAATATTCAATCTGCCATTCACTGATCTAACCCGTTGTCCGAACCAGGCTTTTGTGCCTCCGAAACAGGCGATATTTTAAAATGTAAAATGTAATGAACAAGGGAAGAACTATTCTGAATGTATAGCTGAAGCCTTAGTTTTCAATACATTAATTAATTTCTTTACATTTTCCGGGTTTTTGTTGTTATTGAAAATATAGAAGAGTCTAAAAATGTGCCCATGTCAAAGGACTGTAATATATATCACAGATCGTCATACGAAAGCCGACATTAAGATGTTTTGTAACAGGTAAACCAAGACGTTTGCAATATTGATGTCTGATGTCGCCTGTATCAAAGAAAGCGTTAAATGATACTGTTATTTATGTACATGTACTAACTTCAGGGCGTACGACGGTATGGATCGTCCCTGTGATAGTATATAGTGTGAATACATGCAAGATACCCTATTAAAAGTGATCAATTATTGACATGAATTATACAATTAATTTACCTTTAATCTAGACGTAGATATAAACCTTAATTAACGATTCAGAGGTTTTAAACATTTCCCACCTATATATGGACGCATTTTGACGCGTCTGCAGCAGACGACTTTTTAAAACAGGGTAACAAAACGAGCAATTTCTCCATTTACCACAATGTTTTCAACTTTGTTTAAGTAATTATAGAGATTTACCATACTTTTTAGTAGAAATGTTCAAAGTCGTCTGCTGCAGATTTGTTGTATGTGGGAAAGGGCTCACGCCGGAAAGGACATAATTTAATGTTCATAAATCAGGTTATGGGATACGTAAAGCAATTTAAGCCTTTCCAACACGCAGAGAATCTGCAGCAGACGACATAAGCAAAAACAAACATGGAAAAGGATGAAAGTGCTATGAAATAGCATTTTCTAAGTTGGCCACATTGTTTTCAACTTTATTTTATAACAATAATTATTTTAATATAAGTTGTCCATATCTTTGCCTGTACGGTTTTCAAGTGTGTCTCTTATTGGATGTGGGAAAGAGTTAAAGAATATACATCATTAATACATCTATCATATATCTCATACTGGGTGGATATCAAATTCAACCCTTTCCCACACACAATTAATCTGCAACTACGCATTCGAAAACATACAAGCAAAACTATGTAAATATTTATAAATGAAAGTATAATTATGAAAATATATGTAGTTGACAATTTGCGACAAAAAGAGAAATTGCTTACCATAAGCAATTTCTTCTTTAATCACAATGTTATGAAATGCTGTCAACTGCAGATGCGGCAAAACGCTCCTACTCTTGGTAAGGATGAAAGAACACTTTGGTTGAAATAATTAGTTTCGTATTTATATACAGTGAGTCATTCATATCTGGGCTGCGTCAAATAGACACGCTCTTTTGGAATATGCAGCAAGCACCGACTCAAATCAGCCTGGACAGGATTCATCGTTTTTCCTTCTCTGGTCATGGTCGTACACATATCTTTGAGACACCAGTAGAAGAGTTGTCACGCAGAACTCTAGATAACGGGCATTTCGCAGGAAGAGTTGTCACGCAGAACTCTAGATAACGGGCATTTCGCAGGTTCTAGAATTCTTATTTCACTCTCTTACCATTATTTGTGGATAATCAAAATAATTTGGTCCATTGAGAGCATAGGTTTGGGTTAGATAGTGTTTGGAAAAGAGCTGTTTATCCCTGCTTATCTGGACTCTGGGCTATGACAGAAAGCCTATCTATCGAGGTATGTAATGTGATCATATTTTCCAGTAAAAGCAGGTCATCCGACGGTCGGTTTTTGAGTGACGTGTCTTATTAATTTGTTTACGATTGGCGTTCTTTTATTACATGACTTAAACATACACAGAAATTTGTCTTTTTAAAATCTGCAACTTATCCGTGTCTTCCCGGAACAGTCGATGTCAAGTAAGTAACAGTGTGGGTACTTAGCTAGGCCAGGGACGTAGATATATACGCTTAATGTTTTCTGCTCAATCCTTTTTATATTTAATATTTTTTGTATTTATCTGAGCCGTTCCACGAGAAAACAAACATTCTGGACTCTGCGTAAAGTATCGACCCGGATCAAGCAGGCTTACCTGGGCATACACGTTTCGCCTCCTGTGGATTTTCTACTTTAGAAATCATTACTATATATACCTGTATCCCCTGAGACGTAATGTGTCGGCATGGATCAGTCTGCGCGGATAGCGCAGGCTGACCTGGTCGATACATTACACAGATTCCATAATGTTGGTTTTCTCGAGGGACGGCTCAATTATTGGAGTGTTTCAAAAGTGATAAGCAAGAATTACAAAGTGACTGATCTGATCTTGGACGATACATTACGCGGGGACCATAGTGTTCGTTTTCTCGTGGAACGGCTAATGTGTATATGTTATTACGAATTTAAATAAAATATTCTTTAAACCGAATAAGTTATAATGCTTTTTTAGATAGTTATTGCAGAACTAGACAAACTTATACATTTATACCTAGAAGAAGAAGAAAAATACCTGAAAATGCACACGTATTTCCCGTTGTATTATTCATCGATTATTAATCATATCTGTTCTGTTCTGTTCAAATTAACATAAAAGGAAATGAATTGCAAGTCATCTACGGTTGATTAAACGTGTATCTGATGTGCTACTTTTAGCATTGTCTGCTTTGATCCTTTCCCCTATTGCAGACGCTTTTTGACGCATTTGCAGCAGACGACTTTTAAAAACATTGTGGCTAGCCAAAGGTGAAATCACTTTTGATCCAAGTGTTTTTAACTTTATTTAACATTTAAGCTGTCTTTTATGGAGATTATTCAGGTTTTTGTCACAATGTTTTCAAAGTCGTCTGCTGTAGATGTGTTGTTTGTGGGAAATGGGTTGAGGGAATTACTTTGATATACAGCTGAAAATATTGTCAGTAAATTTGAAAATGTCAACAAATTCTCCATTTTAAAATTATATTACTATTACCAAGGCGTCTTAAGTCTTTAGAATCAGGATAATGGCTAATAAACGTTTTCGTTTGAATGCATCAATCATTCATTCATACGTTGACCCTACGTCAAAAGGGCGCTGTTGAGAGATTCATCATTTTGTAACGAGGCAATGATACTGTGTGAATTTTGATCTGAAAATTGAAAGCCCTCGATGGCAGGTACGGGCATGATCTTTATGTCGCTTCGGTGTCATTATTATAATTATCATTATCTTACATGCATTGATTACGGTGGCATAGAGGTGACATGTGTGTGTTTTTATTTTTATTTTACTAAGTCGTGCGCACGACTTAGTATCTCGTGCGCACGACTTAGTAACTCGTGCGCACGACTTAGTAAAATAAAAATAAAAACACACACATGTCACCTCTATGCCACCGTAATTGATTGATATATGCGAATACATTGAATGTTCACAGCCGTATAGTAGACTTGAAAATTGGATCTCTGTTACTTAGCGAGGGTTTCATTAGGGAACTATAGTGCTTAGAAGTTTATTTAGAACAAATGTAGACTGGACCCTTTCCCACATACAGGCACAAGCTGATCTAGATCTATACTGTTCACAAACGATAATTTATACCATGCATTTCCAATCCACGGGCTCCATTTTAAAGACAGAATTCAGAAATGGATAACTGTATGAACTTTTCCAACAATCCGCATAATGCTAAAAAAAATCTCCGTTTGTTAACTGTATTGTCCTTTCATTTAAGTTATTTTAGTAATCGAGAGGAAAGTTGTAACGTTAGCGGAAATTACGCCACAAAGGGCATACGACGTCCGTTTTAGAGACGCGACCTCCTTTGTTAAAGCTAACGCATTTCTATACGCCAGACAGCGAATAAACAGTGTTTGATTATTTTACATCACAAATATTTGGCCTGTGTCGCAGTCATTGTTTGTCAAGTTTACACGTTCGTCTTCCGTATTTAGGCACCTATGTGTCACATCCATTTAATTGATTATCGGACGTTAACCATGTTCCACTTATAGACGCATTTAGACGTATTGATATCAGCAGACCGTCTTTTGAATGCATTGTAGCAAATGAAAATGAGCAATTTCTTGTTAAAGGGTTTTTCCATAATGTTGCCTATTGCTTTGCAACGCCGTCTACTGCAGATTTGTTTTATGTGGAACAGTGACTATTTGCGGATTTTTTCACCCAAAGTCCTGCATCTTTAAATGTCTTGACGATCTTTGTTATTGATTTTGTCCGCTTACTTTGCATCCCTGTTTTTGTTTCAAATATACATGTACCCTATTTTCCATAGTTGTTTTCGATGTCAACAGAGCAGACACATATAAGACCTAATGAAGTATGTTCATATTCAAACTAGTTTATAAAAAAGGTATTTTTATCATATTGCCTAAACCTGGGCTATACACTTTGTAGTTCTGCCTTAATGTGTTGAACATGAATTATTAAACCTATAAATGTATGCGTTGAATGATTTATATATGAGTTTAAGTCGACCCATAGTACACTTATATAAAATGAGAAATATAGTTAGCATATTAAAAACGAGGGAGACATGATATAAACACAAATTATGTGAAATATACATGAGTATCATTTCTGACAGAAAGAGGCTTTAGAGAAACGGATTAGAGCCCTAACCACGGAGGTTTGTACTATTTGTACGACATCACTGAACCGCGTAAGGATATACTCCATGTCAAGAGAAAGTAATACCACCGTTTATGCAGACAGAGGAGGTTTCACCTGAGACTATTACCACTCGCAGATTCCCCAGATTTCTGAACTGTGTTGTATTAGCCGATAAACATCGACTTCCATAACAACACTAATCTGTTATTTCACATCTCGTTGTTGTAGATGGAATAACGAGATGAAGAAACTGGTATTGGATTAAAAAAAAAAACCTTTCCCAGATGTATTCGGTATATGCATACCATATGCTTAATTTTAATATCATCCCCCACACAGATATTCATCCATTTTACATCGTTCAATGTATATCTATCTATTCTGAACGCAACCCTTTCCCATATATAAATAAATCTGCCGCAGACGATTTCAAAAGTTCTCGACAAACATATTGATTATAGTGGACAATATCTATAAACGAAGAACTAGATGAAAATACTGAAGGAAAGGAGGAATTGCTCGTCATCTTGTCCTAGAAAGATTCCTTGCGTTCTTTCAAAGACGGCGTGTATAGTTTATTTATTCGGCGAGTCAGGAAAACCGTCATAAGCGTTTTGAGCCGTTCCACGAGAAAAACCCACACATATTGACTCTGCATAATGTATCGACCCAGATCCGGGCCGAAACATTCCGTCTCCGGGGGATAGAGGTATAGAGTAATGATTCCTGAAACAGAAAACCCACAGAAGGCTAAAGGTGTCTGTCCGGGTAAGCTTGTGCGGTATGCTAATGATGATCCGACATTTCACAATGTTGGTTTTTCTCGCAGAACGGCTCATTTTTACAACTGAATCGGCAGGAGTTGTATGAGCTTACATACTATACAAAGGTCGTTGAAACGATCGTGATTGGTAGACATTTGTATAGTTATGAAGTGAAAACTGGTTGACGACTGAACAGTGCATTTTAAATGTCAATGTTGCTGTTAGCCGTATACAGACTTGAGATCGCTAAATTTCAAACAATATCAAATTTAAATGCGATTTTTTTTTTAAATTCGATCTCCTGTGAACTTGTGATCAATACAAAAACCTCGAAAGGAACGGGTATTTTTTAAAAAAGAGGAAGGTGGCTTAATCTTAACTCTTTCCCACATACAGCAAAACATGCAGCAGACGACTTTGAAAACATCAGTGCAAAAAGATGAAAAACCCTATACGTGAAATAATAATAATAAAACTGAGTTGACATTATTGTGGCAAAAGGGGGAAATTGCTCATCATAAGCAAATTCTTCACTCGTCAAGATGTTTTCAAAAGTATCTGCTGCAGAGGCGTCAGAAGAAGTCTTCATGTGGGGAAGGGTGCAGCATTTATTGGTTCTTTGTGCATCTAATTGAATGCTGAGATGAAAAGGCTGGTTTCAGGCGAAAGGATTTTGCTTATATCATTCTAGCTTAGTCACCACATCGGGTATTTCACCCTTCTTATGCTACAGACGACAATGATGTCGCAATTGTAGCAGATCC
The DNA here is from genome assembly GCA_031471495.1 of Clinocardium nuttallii. NCBI lineage: Eukaryota > Metazoa > Mollusca > Bivalvia > Cardiida > Cardiidae > Clinocardium > Clinocardium nuttallii. Next base: position 10,254 of record JAUELF010240714.1, read on the forward strand.
ATGCATTTTAAAATCATTTTAAGAAAAGCGACTTTAGTTGTCCTTAATGCACACTACGTTCTTATTATACAATAGTGTGCTGTCAGTTTGAATTGAACATTCATTTCTCTATTATTTTATTCGCGTTATAAGAAGTCTTGACATTTTGAGTCTGAAATATTATATCAGATGAAAGGTTTATGAACACGTCTATTCATTGTTCGTGAAAAGATATGCATCATACTGTATATCATCAAAGTTAAATAACATCGAATGCCTTCTTAATAGCCATAATTCACATTGCAAGATGCTTTAGATACACCTTTCTTGAATGTAGTCACACATAGGGAGTATAGCAGCCCGAGATCGTATGCATTGAACGTTAACCATTTCCCACATACATTTATTTTGCAGACTTTGATAACATAGTGACACAAACCTGAAAATATCTCTAGAAAAGATAGCTTAATTGTTAAATAAAGTTGAAAACATTGTGTCTAAAGAAGAAATTGCTCATCGTGAGCAAATTTCACCTTTGGGCACAATGATTTCAAAAGTTAATTGATGCTATTGCATATAAGGGTTAATTATCACGGATGTATTACATTTAAAAGTAAACCTTTCTTCAGTTACTACAGTTTTCCTCACCCTTTTCAATGACGTGCATGTTGACGCATCTGCAGCAAACGAAATTTGACAACATTGAGCAATTGTTAATGGTAAGCAATATATATATTTTTTTTGTCATAATGTTTTAAAAAAATTTCTTCATTAATTATACTTTCATTTATAAAGATATTTTTTATTGTTGCTTAGATATTTTGAAGTCGACTGCTACCGATTCACTGTAAAAAGACCACACCAGAAGATGTCCTCTGTTGCTTTAATTAACGGCTAAAAGTCGATGAAATGCAGCAAGTGCTGTCTGTACAGAGTACTGTATAAAGCCAGTAAAACGCGACACGGAAATGTGAACTCGCTGCGATGACATACATGCCTGAAATACTGTTGGAAGCGGCTTTAAACTCCTATCAGCCATGCCTTGTAGACATAGAATAATAACTAGATAATAAACGCAAATAACCCTTTCCCACATGCAGAATCTTTCTAACGCCTCTGCAGAGACGACTTTTGAAAGCATTATGAGCAATTTCACTTTTTGCAACAATATTATCAACTTAATTTGACAATTTTAGTTTCTTTTAGAGAGAATTTGCTAAAGTCGTTTGCTGCAGATATTTTGTATGTGGGAAGGGGCTAAATTTCCTTATTTTCACATGGTGTCATACTTGTCAGCAATCGATCAATATAGAAAGTCAAATAGTATACAGAAATGAAATAATGGGCTAAGGCGCATTACTAATTATATCACCATCGTCGTAAATTTAAAGATAATTTTCGATGCAGAGGGCCAATAGCTCACAGCTGCCATAACCATAGGCGTCTTTTAACGTTATCTGTATGGCCAAGAGGAACAAGAACAGTCTCCAGTTTCATAATTTACACTGTTTGCTAGTCTTATTTCAGTTTGTAGCATAACTTCTTCATTATTTCGAAACACAATATTAACCCTTTCTCACATACAACACAGCTGCAACAGATGATTTGTGAACAACTCTTTATGATCAAAACAACAATTATTGAATAGTAATGAAGGCATGTTCCATATAAGTCCACACAATGCTTTCAAAAGTCGTCTGCTACAGACGCACCATAAAGAGCTTGTATGTGGGAAAGGGTTTAAAGAAACCAGATGTAGGAATTCAGCAGGATAAGGGTTAACTCTTTTCCAATCCAGGTGAGGTCGTTATTACTTGTAATATACGACTACGTCGTTGTATATATATTACTGTAATTAACATGTGTATCAGTTTCAAAAAGGCATCAATGAAGCAGTAAAATATAACTTATGAAAATGGAGATCGAGGCGTGACAATAACAACGCATTGGAGTTATTCGCAAAGCATGTCATAACTCAATAGATGAGCTTGCATATTCTTTTGGCTGGCAACAGTTTAAAATCCACGAAAATACTTTAAAAATTGTAGTTATTCGCGCTCAGGGTTATTCGGGTAAGAATTACGACTGACTGACTGGTGTCAGGATAAATTAACCAGTAGTACTTGGAACTTACGCAGGAAACACCGTGATATAATAGAAAAAAGTGTTGAAAGCTGCGTAAAACACAAACTTAATTCCATGACCATGTCATTCTTGTAACATTTTTGTGCGCACTATAGGCCTCGCGATATATTATGTTAACTTGTTCATATTTTTGCGGACGAAGTCAATTTATCATAATGTTGCATTAAAGTATTCCAAAATTGAACCTTACAATTAGAATTGTACGGATAGAATAAAGTTTTTTAAAAAAAAAGGGGGGGGGGGGGGGAAGCGGC
>JAUELF010240724.1:0-12629 GCA_031471495.1 Clinocardium nuttallii
AATCCTTATCCACTCGATACGAACACATTTTCTTTTTATTTTATGCTTATTGATGACTAAAGTAAGGATCTATTTTGCATCTACGTATCTGTTAACTTACGTTACGTCATAACGTAACGTGACGCCATTTTTTCATATTCAACAGTCCACAGTGTGGAATATGGATTTTATTTCACTGATAGAACACAGTATTTCATCACTTAGCATAAAATAAATAGCAGCAATAAATACGTTAACGCCATGTGTAAGCATACCAGTCTATAACTAGCAATGCAAATTCCATTTACACTACGTCTTATTATACAATTCTATATATAAAAGCGAAAATTACGTTAACACCAAGTATCATGATACCAGTCTAGGAAATAGCGAGAATTTCGTTAACACAAAGTATGATGAAACTAGATACAAGCGAGAATTACGTTAACACAAAGTATGATGAAACCAGTCTATAGATACAAGCGAGAATTACGTTAACACAAAGTATGATGAAACCAGTCTATAGATACAAGCGAGGATTATGTTATCACCAAGTATGATGAAACCAGTCTATAGATACAGGCGAGGATTACGTTATCACCAAGTATGATGATACCAGTCTATAGATACAGGCGAGAATTACGTTATCACCAAGTATGATGAAACCAGTCTATAGATACAGGCGATGATTATGTTATCACCAAGTATGATGAAACCAGTCTATAGATACACGCGAGAATTACGTTCACAACAAGTATGGTGATACTTGTCTATGGATAATAGCGAGAATTACGTTAGCACCAAGTATAATGATGCCGGTATGTAGATAGAAAATTACGTTAATACTAATTGTGGTGATACCAGTCTATAAATAATAGTGAGAATTAAGTTTACACGGAGTATAATGATGCCGGTATGTAGATAGCAAATTAAGTCAACACTAATTGTGGAGATACTTGTCTATAGATAGGCTACTAGCGAGAATTACGTTAACACCAAGTATAATGATGCCCGTATGTAGATAGAAAATTACGTTTACACCAATTGTGGTGATACCAGTTTATAGATAATAGTGAGAATTATGTTAACACTAAGTATAATGATGCCGTTTATAGATACAAGCGATGATTACGTTATCACCAATCACGATGATAACAGTCTATAGATACAGGCGAGGATTACGTTATCACCAAGTATGATTATACCAGTCTATAGATACAGGCGAGAATTACGTTATCACCAAGTTGGATGATACCAGTCTATAGATACAGGTGATGATTACGTTATCACCAATCACGATGATACCAGTCTATAGATACAGGCGAGGACTACGTTATCACCAAGTTGGATGAGACCAGTCTATAGATACAAGCGAGGATTATGTTATCACCAAGTATTATTATACCAGTCTATAGATACAGGCGAGGATTTCGTTATCAACAAGTATGACGAAACCAGTCTATAGATACAAGCGAGGATTACGTTATCACCAAGTATGATGATACCAGTCTATAGATACAGGCGAGGATTACGTTAACACAAAGTATGATGATACCAGTCTATAGCTACAAGCGAGGATTGCGTTATCACCAAGTATGATGAAACCAGTCTATAGATACAAGCGAGGATTATGTTATCACCAAGTATGATGATACCAGTCTATAGATACAGGCGAGGATTATGTTATCACAAAGTAAGACGAAACCAGTCTATAGATACAGGCGAGGATTACGTTATCACCAAGTATGATGAAACCAGTCTATAGATACAAGCGAGGATTACGTTATCACCAAGTATGATGATACCAGTCTATAGATACAGCCGAGGATTATGTTTTCACCAAGTATGACGAAACCAGTCTATAGATACAAGCGAGGATTACGTTATCACAAAGTATGATGAAACCAGTCTATAGATACAAGCGAGAATTACGTTATCACCAAGTATGATGCTACCAGTCTATAGATACAAGCGAGGATTACGTTATCACCAAGTATGATGATACCAGTCTATAGATACAAGCGAGGATTATGTTATCACCAAGTATGATGATACCAGTATGTAGCGAAGATTACGTTATCACCAAGTATGATGAAACCAGTCTATAGATACAGGTGAGGATTACGTTACCACCAAGTATGATTATACACGTCTATAGATAATGGTGAGAATTACGTAAACACCAAGTTTGATGATACCAGCCTATAGCTATTAGCGATGTATGATGGTGTCAATATATAGAAAGAAGCGGGAATTACGTTAACACTTAGTATCATGACATCAGTAGAAAGTTTGTAGCGTGAGTTCCGTTAATAATTAATATCGTGACATCAGTAGAAAGCTCGTAGCGTGAGTTTCGTTAACAATTAGTACCGTGACATCAGTAGAAAGCTTGAAGCGTGAGTTCCGTTAACAATTAATATCGTGACATCAGTAGAAAGCTTGTAGCGCGAGTTCCGTTAACAATTAATATCGTGACATCAGTAGAAAGCTCGTAGCGTGAGTTCCGTTAACAATTAATATCGTGACATCAGTAGAAAGCTTGTAGCGCGAATTTCGTTAACAATTAGTACCGTGACATCAGTAGAAAGCTCGTAGCTCGAATTCCGTTCGTTGACACCAGTTATACGGATGTATCTGATTTTTTTTACTTAAATAAAATTGTTCTACCAGTTTTCATCAATCTTCCATACCGCTTGGAATGTTGTAAAACATGTTTTATCATTATTGTATTTTGTTAAATAATATTCTTACACAAGTGATGGTTCAAACGGAATTTCACCGAACTTCCAAACGCCTTCTTGTTGTATATCATTCAGTGAAGTGTACCAACCATAGACGTTATCTTCCCTGGTCATCAGTTTATGGAATATGTATGACTGAAACGGATTGACCAAACATGTAGGAACATTCAGTACAACGAGACCGTCTCTCTGGTGTAGTGGTCAGAGTGTGAGAAAAGGAGCCCGGTAGTACACTGGACTTTAAAATGGTAATTATCGTGCAAAGTAAATGGTAAATATAACTGATTCATCGGTGTCAATATAAATAATACCAGTAGCATTGGTATAATTACCCAGTTAACCCCAAAATATAACTGATGCATTGGTGTCAATATAAATAATACCAGTAGTACTGGTATAATAACCCAGTAATTCCCGTAATATAACTGATGCATCGGTGTCAATATAATTAATACCAGTAGTACTGGTATAATTACCTACTTAACGACACAATATAACTGATTCGTCGGTGTCAACATAAATAATACCAGTAGTACTTGTATAATTACCCAGTTAACGACACAATATAACTGATTCATTGGTGTCAAAATAAATTATACCAGTAGTAATGGTATAATTGCCCAGTTAACCACACAATATAATTGATGCATCGGTGTCAATATAAATAATACCAGTAAGTACTGGTATAATTACCCAGTTAGCCCAACACTATAACTGATGCATCAGTGTCAATATAAATAATACAAGAAGTACTGGTATAAATATCCATTTAACCACACAATATAACTGATGCATCAGTGTTAATATAAATAATACCAGTAGTACTGGTATAATTAACAGTTAACCCCACACTGTAACTAATTCATTGGTGTCAATATACATAATACCAGTAGTACTGGTATAATTACCCAGTTAACCCCACACTATAACTGATTCATTGGTGTCAATATAAATAATACTAGTAGTACTGGTATAATTACCCAGTAAACCCCGTAATATAACTGATGCATTGGTGTCAATATAAATAATACAAGTAGTACTGCTATAATTACCCAGTTAACCCCGAAATATAACTGATGCATTGGTGTTAATATAAATAATACCAGTAGTACTGGTATAATTACCCAGTTAACCCCACACTGTAACTAATTCATTGGTGTCAATATAAATAATACCAGTAGTACTGGTATAATTACCCAGTTAACCCCGTAATATAACTAATTCATTGGTGTTAATATAAATAATACCAGTAGTACTGGTATAATTACCCAGTTAACCCAACACTATAACTGATGCATCAGTGTCAATATAAATAATACCAGTAGTACTGGTATAATTGCCCAGTTAACCACACAATATAACTGATGCATCAGTGTCAATATAAATAATACAAGTATGACTGGCATAAGTACCCATTTAATCCCACACTATAACTGATGCATTGGTGTCAATATAAATAATACCAGTAGTACTCGTATAATTACCCAGTAAACCACGTAATATAACTGATGCATCGGTGTCAATATAAATAATACCAGTAGTACTGGTATAATTACCCAGTTAACGACACAATATAACTGATGCATTGGTGTCAATATAAATAATACAATTCCGTGGAAGACCAGTTCTTTAGGCACCATATTGTACTTCGGCCTTAAACTTTAAAATATGTGCTGGCTTGCAACCGATACATAGGTTTGTGTCAACCGTTCTGCCGAATATGTATGTACTGTTTGGTGGGTAGGTTGGCCCCTTTTAACCCTCATGTTCGTACTGTGGGAGTGGTGCTGGTGTAAGATCATGGTCTTCACTCCCTCAATGGTGCTTTTTGGGCTGAAGTGAGGTTTGTGGTGGCTGCCGCATGGGTTTTGATCTTCCAGCATTTATTTACAGGGTTAGTTGCAGTTAGCACAGTATAAGGGGTCTACACGGGGTTCTCCGCCAGTGAATACTGTAGTACTGGTATAATTATCCAGTTAACCCCACACTATAACTGATGCATTGGTGTCAATATAAATCATACCAGTTGTAATGGTGTTACCCGTAATATAACTGCTTCATTGGTGTCAATGTAAATAATACCAGTAGTACTGGTATAATTACCCAGTAAACCCCAAAGAATAACTGATGCATCGGTGTCAATATAAATAATACCAGTAGTACTGGTGTTACCCGTAATATAACTGATTCATCGGTGTCAATATATATAATACCAGTAGTACTGGTGTTACCCGTAATATAACTGATTCATCGGTGTCAATATAAATAATACCAGTAGTACTGGTTGTACCCGTAATATAACTGATGCATCGGTGTCAATATAAATAATACCAGTAGTACTGGTTTTATTACCCAGTTAATCCCGCAATATAACTAGTCATATATTTATCAGTTTTAATTTATCGGTGTTTTTAACGCAACTTTACTTTTTCGAACAAGTATTTATCACCGGCCGTTACATTACAAATATATTAATCACAACACATTGTATGTAGTAAGTACAATTATTTACATCAATGTTTCGCTCATTATATATATAAACAGCGTAATTGTCTCTGGCCAAGTATTCATAAATTTGATCGATTATTGTCATCAAATTCTGTAAAAAGTATATATAGTTTAGCTAAAATATGTTTCTTCTGTGTACTCTCTGTTACGCCACGTCTCTGGTTTTGTTGTGCTTTTTTATTTTGGATAAACATATTCCTGTTATATATGCAATACTACTTTATTGTGTAAGTGTAAATGCTATTGATAACTATAATAAATCATGTAGTTTATACTCAGTACTGACCAGTTCATCCTTTGCAGTGACTGACAGTAGTGTGGAAGGCATTGATATGTTGTTAGTAAACTGATTACAATAACTAATAGCCGCTTTGTGGGTGAATAATTCCGTGTCAGACTTGTCGAACATATAACACTTTCCACCATAGTAAAACGAGGACCCATGGCCAGGGCAATGCTTTGTATCTGAAAGCAAAACATGGAAAGGTTGCATTCTATATCAATGATGCTTCCTATTTTATAACAAAATTAATTACACCTGCAATATTGAATGTGATTTATCAGAAAAGAATAACATTCCTTTTTAAACGTTAATCTTCTATAAGTGGGGCCGCCTCGTATGAAGGATTTCGCACGTTCGATTCCCGCGCGGAGTGCGCAGGCTAATCTGGGTCGATACATTACGCAGAGTCCATAATGTTGGTTTTCTCGTGGAACGGCTCAAATATTCTCCAGATGTCAAGACGTTTACTACTGAGTAATTAAACCGAAGACCAAACTTGAGAACATTGTGTAAAATATCGACCCGGATCAGTGTAAGCATGATGCAAAGGCTAATCCGGGCCGACACATTCCGTCCCAGGTGGATAGAGGTATAGAGTAATGTTTCCTGAAGCAGAAAAGTCATAGGAGGCGAAAAGTGTCTGCCCGGATTAGCCTTTGCAGCATGCTTACACTGATCCGGGTCGATAGTTTACACAATGTTCTCGTGGAACGGCTCATTTAAGACACTTGTTTTTGTTTTGTTATAAACTAGAGAAGTAAAATTATAACCTGATGGCATTTCACAAAGGACAGAAGCGACCTCTTTACACGAAACAGCTTCGTAGTGTCCGTTGTTATACATAACGGTGCAGTCAAGGCTCTCTTGAAAACTGTTTGGCTCCTTGGACCACGGCCTTAGTGACGAAAAGTAAAACAATATGAGTTTTTATTTTAACATATAATTTTACATATTTTTCCGGCGCACATACAAGCAGATTATCATGCGCAGTTAAAACGCGACATATTAAAATACGTTTAAAAATACGGTACCAAATAGTGACGTGTGACGTCAGACAGTGGGTGGGCTATACTTTCAGCGAAATTCCCGTTTATATTTCTGCGATACGTAGTATAAAAAGGCAGACAACCACAACTATTTGGAACCCTCGTTTCTATTTCTTTTAACAGAATCCTCTGGTCTTATTAGTTGTTTTAGGCTACGTATTGGAATACGTTCTACTGTGCGTGGTCTAAGTATTATAGTAAATATTCATCCGCATTTCAGAATCTTTTTTGTTTCCACATATTTGTTGTAAGTGGAAAAGGGTTAAACTCCGTGAACTACTTACACCATTTGGGGGTCGACTGGAGTACCGTCTGCCCAGACGTAGGTTTTCTGATGCCTAGTTAATCCAGTCCAGTACAAACGGTTATACCCGGGACGCTGAAGTTGATGCTGAAGCCAGTCCTGCATTCACACAAAAGTGAATACATGTATTTGTTTATACGGGTCATTTAGCATGGAAACCGACTTTCGTGGTGTGTTTAAACCAGGAACGTTACCAAATCAGCTTGCCCCTCTACGCAATCAGAATATTCACTATTTACAATATGATCAAAACACTCCACTGTAAGTATATTGGATCTGACGACACGTCATAAACGTTCGCCTCGAATTGATTCTATACACTTAAATACTCATCAGCCGGCGTACGGATTTTGTCCAATGAAATCGCAAGATACAAGCAAGTTCTCGGTTCGGAACACTCGACAATTATCACGTCTCGTTTAATTATATTGGTTATCTCCCCTTACAATGTGTTGGACTGATATGTGATTTGCTATCGCAAATGTCAACCCGAGACGAGCGAAGTTTAGATCTGGTTTGAATGAGATTGTCATCTAGTCGTACACGCATCCCGTGAATATTTCTAGAACGATTATGATAAACCGTGTGACTAACTATACAAACATGTAATTCGATCGTATATCATAATCATGATAAACTGTGTGACTAACCATACAAACATGTAATTCGATCGTTTATCATAATCATGATAAACCATGTGACTAACCATACATACATGCTATTCGATCGTATATCATAATCATGATAAACCATGTGACTAACCATACATACATGTAATTCGATCGTTTATCATAATCATGATAAACCATGTGACTAACCATACATACATGTAATTCGATCGTATATCATACTCATGATAAACCATGTAACTAACCATACATACATGTAATTCGATCGTATATCATAGTCATAGCAATACCTCTGAAGTTTATTTATCCATGTCCGTCTTCATAAATTGCAGTTCTAGACGTAACGTCTGCCCGAACTAAGCTTCGGTTGGATGGGTCAGTCTGTTACGTCGCGGGCTTTCAAATCAGGGGTTGCGAGCTCGAACCTCAACGTTCGACGTTATTTCCGAGGTTTGAAACAGTCAATGCGAAAAGCGACACTCGTCTTCCACAACAATTGGGCTATCAACCTATGTTGAACATCAGCAAGTTGCTTGGAAATACAGGTGTCTGTAGTACTGGTGTGAGAAATCCAGTACTGGTATGAGAAATTTAGTACTGGTTTGAGAAATCCAGTACTGGTGTGAGAAATCCAGTACTAGTGTGAGAAATCCAGTACTGGTGTGCGAAATCCAGTACTGGTGTGAGAAATACAGTACTAGTGTGAGAAATCCAGTACTGGTGTGAGAAATCCAGTACTGGTGTGAGAAATCCAGTACACATTTGAGCAAATTAACTGGCCGCCGTCATATGATGGAGACAAAATGTATAAAACGGCGTTAACCCCCTTCCCTCATACCACAATTCTGCAGCAGACGACTTTGAAAAAGTTGTCAAAATTTGGAAAATCTCTATAATTAAATGGATAACCTATGACAAAAAGGGGAAAACATTGTAGCAAAATGAGAAATTGCACGTTTTGTGCAATTTCTTCTTTTGTCACTATGTTTTCAAAAAGTCGTCTGCTGCAGAGGCGACAGAAAGCGTCTTATATGAGGAAAAGGGTTAGTCAAAAAGTCTAGTCAATCAATTAATATATCTTCTGATAAAATACATAATAACCCGTTTTCATACAGGAACAGAGATACAACGATATTCCATGCTGGTCTCTTACAAGTAAATTACTATGCACAACCATTAGTGACATGCAAACCCGTTATTTGATGAAGCTTGAATTGGTTATGAAGACAGCGATACCTTTGTATTGACATCATCCAGTTTCAACAACTCTCCACCTTCTTCAATACACTTGTCACGTGCGTCCATCCAATTTATGGGTTCGCCATACAAGTAACTGCTGAATGAATAGCAAGTCTGATCCGCTCTGAACCACGTGCCACATCCTAGATCCTCATAAGATATCTCTAAGGAAGACAAATTAGCTATCGACGTTAAATTTCCTTTTTAAAAATGTTCTACATATGAGCGGTTCAGCGAGAAAACCAACATTATGGCCTCTGTGTAATGTTTCGACCCAGGCTGATCTGGGCCGACACATTCCGTCTCAGGGAGATAGAACTATAAAGTAATGATTCCTGTAACAGAAAAATTCACAGCAAAAGAAAAGTGTCTATCCGGATAAACCTGCGCGGCATGCTTAGGCTGATCCAGATCGCTGGTTTACGCAGAGTCCACACTGTTGGTTTTCTCACGAGATGGCTTAATCATAACATAACGTAGATAATGAAACTAAACAAAAGGAATCTGTAAGCAACCCAAAAGCTACATGTATCGACGTTGTAAAGATCCGTTTTAAGCATTATTAAACTTATTGAAACAAGTTGAACACAATGTGACTAAAATAAAAATTTCTCATAAGCAGCAATTTCGCCTTTTACAATAAATGTTTCAATGGTCGTCTGCAAGTGGAAAAGGAAAACATGTGAGCAACGTATAGAGATTTTTCCCAATTATTCGTAGTCATTGTCATCATTGTTCGTGTAATAGTTATTCCTGAAATCATCTTCTCTCAGCACATTGGGCGTGTAACCACGAGCCTTAATGGTCACAGACACGCTATTTAGATCTAATACAACTGTGACATCAAACGTATGTGTGTTTGTTTGAATAGTGTTTTACGCCGCTGCCAATAGTGTTTCAGTTTAATCACGGCTTTTCCTGTGTATATTAGCACTAGTATGGGTATTGTTTATTCTGACATCGATATATAAGTCGTAATTAGATCACCGGAACCCTCAACGCCTAAGGGCGGTACTTTAATTAACTAAATTTAATGTTTTTGACACATTTGGCATATAACAACATATTCATCCAAATGGATACTGCTTTATAGAAGAGTCTGGAAACCTGTAGTGACTAGTTAGCCAACAGTTCAGAGCCATGTAAGACTGCGGGGGTGCGCTGGCTCATCTAAATCTGAAAATGTCGTTAATGTCTGTACGATTTGTTTCATCAGAGCGACGCTTAAATAGTCTGACCATAACGATATTGATATCAAGATCCCGTACTGTTTTCCCGTCCGGCCTAAGTATAGTTATTAAGCACCAAGCCAACTAAGACATGCATGCTTTTACAATAGAAAACTTACCTATTTTCAACGGATATTCACACATGAAGTTTGCTGTCGTTTCACAGCCTCGGTCGCTGAACAGACCGGACATTTTCACAATAGCACAGTTTTCCCTACCCGCCAAATTATCCGGCTCTTGCCCTGCCCATGTTCTGAAAATTACCATTTTAAATATAAAACACGACTTCTGTTGCAAGAGCAGTTAGGTATTTTTGTACGGGATTTGGGAAGGGTGATGTCCCCTTTTCCAAAGTTTGTCTTTTTTCATTTGTCTTGATCCATTTTCTGCTGATTTGATAAAACGAATAACATCATTTGTCTCTCTATGAAATGCTTACAAGCTGATTTATTTTAACCTGTTAACGCTATTCATAGATAATACTAGAACTATATAAATGAGACCAGACAGCACATACGAGTTGGTTAATCTTGCTTGCACTAACAAAAGCTGCTTATTCCAGGTCGTCTCAGATAGATTTTGTTCCAGCCAATCAAAGTGTCGCTTACAGAATGAATCGTACGGTATCACTAGGGGGATAATCAATATAAAAAATGTAAATATATTGGCGTTGGTGGAGCACATCTCATATAACACTTGAATGGGTATTTAGGTCATTATTAACTATTTTTGATTTTGCATAATTCACCCTTTTCAAAACGGATGTGTCATGCATTCCATTTGGGAGAGTTCATAGCCAGTTCTAGGACTATCAAAATACCGTTTTTTTGGATAGGGGCGTTTCGCCCTATCCGATTGCTAGCCTGCTTTCGAAAAGTCGAATGCTGCAACCACAGTCCACTATTGAATAAGTACGCGACAATCGAGTTTTGATAGGTTATAATCTGCCTTTTAAACGATTTCATTGGTTCGACCGAATCACGAAAAACACCCCGCTTGCATTAATTAATCATCGGAGACAAAACAGTTCCAACGCGTGAAACACCCTCTGAAATATGATTGACCTCAATGTCAGTGGTGTTAGGTAACATTGACCGTGCTTTGACCCAATTAGTTTCAAACAGTCGACTACAAAGAGAAATATGCAACTCAACGTAAATACAATTCTAATTAATGAAAGGGGTTGAAAACATTGTGGCAAAAGTAGAAATTGCCTACGATAAGTAATTTCTCCTTTTGTCACGATGTTTTCGAATGTCGTCTGCACACATCTGTAAATGGAAAATGGTAAATCCTTCCCATGAAAGCGGAAACCTTTCCGTCATACTATAAGGGTCGAATATTGAAAACATTATTGAAAATGGAGCTATTGCTGACAATGAGCAGTTCCTCCCTTTCACACAATGCTTTCAAACACGTTTCAAATTAATTCTTTTCATATTTAAACGCTTTATTATGGTCATTCTTTTACTCTTTCTCCCTTTTTTAGGGAGAAACATATAGTTGAAACCTTTGTGGAAAAAGAGAAAATGGATCACGATAAGCAAATTGTATCTTGTGTCACGATGTAGCGACTGTAAACTGGAAAGTGTTGAACCGTTTCCGTTATAGCTACTTAATTACATACGAATATCGAAAGCATTTTTTTGAAAACGTAGCAATTGCTGACAAAGGGCAATTCCTCCTTTATTTACAATGCTTTGAAACATGTATCAAGTTTTTTTCTCTATAATCCAGATAACGAAAACATTTGCCTACAGTTATTATTTCAAACGTTGCCCCTTTTAGACACATGTTGACTAATCTTAAGAGATGATTGATAATCAGCAAGTTTGTCTTTTTCCAAATGTTTTCATCACTATTCAAAATTATACTTTCATTAATTTAGCTCAATAATTTAGGTTTAGCTCAATGTTGTTTGCTGTATACTTAGTATATGTGGTCAAGGGTAAGGAAGACTAAACAAACTAGTTATTGCATAATTCGTCCAAAGAGAGAGAGCGTAATATTGTATATACATGCCATAAAAGAATGGTACTAACGATCTCACTGCTACTGGGGGAATTGTTGGTAAAATAGGGCGCGTTTTGTGTTAAATATTCTCATATGTCGATGGAAAATAAATGGTTCAATCATTCCGTTTGTCTGTCTGTCAGTATGTCGTCTCAACTAGGAAATAGAAACACAATCTACTAATTAGACATTAGTTAAGTTCAACATACACACGACTTATAACCGCAAGGTCATTATTTTTTTTATAATTGAGGCGCTTCTAGCGATTTTTGGACTTAAATAATAATTGTATTTGTATTTGCGTAAATTGAAGAGTCGACGTCCGTCAACATGTAATCTAGTCCTAGATGTATATGTTGACAAATAAAACTAGCAATGTAGTCTAAATATGTTTTCGTCAATAACCATGTACGTTTCGAAAATCAATTAAACTGGAAAAATATTACAAATATCAAAACATTAAATCCTTTCCTAAACACAGACGTGTTTTGACGCGTCGAACCAGTGTTCTGTAATCAATACTGTATGTGTTGTCTCTGTCTGTAAAGCTTGGAGGCATTACCTGGTGTCCAGCCGGCTGTCTTCTTGAATGTGCATTCGTCCGTCCATCATGGTTTGCATTTATTGGTCAAAACGTTGTTTCTGTTTGGCAGAT
>JAUELF010240735.1:0-12629 GCA_031471495.1 Clinocardium nuttallii
TACATTGCTGCAGATACGTTGTTGTACGTTGTAAATAGTTACATTGCTTGAGATACGTTGTTGTACGTTGTAAATAGTTACATTGCTACAGATATGTTGTTTTACGTTGGAAAAGGTTACATTGCTGCAGATATGTTGTTGTACGTTGGAAAGGGTTACATTGCTGCAGATATGTTGTTTTACGTTGCAAAGGGTTGCATTGCTGCAGATATGTTGTTGTACGTTGGAAAGGGTTATATTGCTGCAGATATGTTGTTGTACGTTGTAAATAGTTACATTGCTGCAGATATGTTGTTGTACGTTGGAAAGGGTTACATTGCTGCATATATGTTGTTGTACGTTAGAAAGGGTTATATTGCTGCAGATATGTTGTTGTACGTTGTAAAGGGTTATATTGCTGCAGATATGTTGTTGTACGTTGTAAAGGGTTACATTGCTGCAGATATGTTGTTGTACGTTGGAAAGGGTTACATTGCTGCAGATACGTTGTTGTACGTTTTAAATAGTTACATTGCTGCAGATATGTCGGTGTACGTTGGAAAGGGCTACGTTGCTGCAGTGCTGCAGATACGTTGTTGTTCGTTGGAAAGGGTTAAGGTTATTGTTTTTCTCTCGAATGTTTACGAAGCAGACTCCTCTTGTCCCATAGGGTTGTCTTTCACGTGCTGATGAAATCGGTTTGATTCGTACAGAACTTACAGACGGAATACTAAGTATGATTAACATTGTTCATAAAAGGTCAGAATACATAATATTAACTCCTATCCCATTGTTCGGCACGAGAGCATGAAACATTGGGACGACTCATTTGATCTACGGCCGGGTCCAATTAAACCCTTTCGCACAGGCAACACATCTGCAGTAGACAATTCTGAAAACATCTGGACACAAATTATCGGAAATCAATTAAGGTATAATTATTGAAAAGGTTGAAAAAAATGAGGAAAAAGGAGAAATGGGCCGCTTTGAGCAATTTCTCCTTTTGTCACAATGTTTTCAAAAGTCGTCTGCTTCAGGGGCGAACGTAGGGAACGGTTAAGACTTTCCTTAGCACACATGGGTTGTAAAGATACATAAGTCGTCTGCTTCAGGGGCGAACGTGGGGAACGGTTAAGACTTTCCTTAGCACACAGGGGTTGTAAAGATACATAAGCCGTCTCATTATGGCCTCTGCGTAATGTATCGACCCAGGTCACCGCGCAGACTGATCCGGGCCCACACATTTCGTCTCATGGGGATAGAGATATGAACTATTAAGTAATGATTCCTGAAACAGAAAATCCAAAGGAGGCGAAAGGTGTTTATCCCGGTAAGCCTGTGCGGCAAGCTTAGGCTGATCTGGGTCGATACTTTACGCAGACTCCACCCAGATTGATTGTTTGGTGTTTTACGCCGCTTTCAAATACTGAAACATTGATTAATAAGTAGCGAATAAGGTAGACGAGGATTAGATTTCACGTATGTGTAGGCTGATCTTTGACCACATTCAGCACTCCTTATTTGTAGGAAGTTCTTTTGTAGTTTTGAAATCGTAGTTGTAATTATTCATAGATAAGTAGCGAACAACGTAGACCAAGACTATATTGCACGAATGTGCAGGTTGATCTTGGTCTACTGTGCTCGGAAACTGAAATTCGGAACATATGATTCTCTATAGTTTTATGATTCTCTATAGTTTCATGATTCTCTATGGTTTCGCAACCTGGTTTAGAGAAATTTATTGGTCCGAAAATCTAAATATTTAGTCCGATTTACAATTTAGACGTGTTGGTGAATACGGACTTAATCCAAATCGACGTTCTTTAGTCAGATAATTTAAATTTAGTCCGAAATCGAATTTAGTCGTGATGGTGATTAACGTAATACCCGCATGTTGTTATAAGTCGCGTGCAGCAGGTTAAGGGTTACGCATGGTTCAAAATCAGTTCACAAAAGGTCAGGATGCCAACAACATCTGGAGAATAAATCATATGTCCTCGAAAATCCTTTCAACGTTGAATGACTACCGAACTCATTCGAAACCGTTCGCAACCTTCGGTAAATATTCCAGCTCTGTATTTCTATTCAAAATTGAACTGTTCATAAAATGTGTACTTTTTTGTTTTATGTATGTTTTAAACGGGTGTTTTCACACATATATATATATATAACAACGTGCCTTTGCACAAAACTTGTGTTTGTTTTTTTCTTCAAATTTTAAATGTGTTTTATATTTCCTTCGTAAAATAAATGATTTATTGAAAGTAAATACCCTTAGAACTAATATTGATGATGATGATTTACATCATATTCATCGAGGAAAACATAAGTTTCTGTATTTGAAAGGGATTATATGACGTGGTTTTTTTCTCAATATGTAACACTTTCCCTCTTACATCAAATCGCAGCAGACGACTTTTAAAACATTTTGTTAAATATATAGGAACTCTTCATAGATAAAATAACAGTCAGTAAATTTAGAGTTGATAGGTGAGCAATTATTCCTTTTGAGACAATGTTTTCAAAAGATTGCTGATGCAGTGGCGTCAGAGAGCGTCCGTATGTGAGTAAGGATTTCCTTTGTCAAAGTCGACGTCATACAAAGACCTTCCTTTTGAATTTGGCTACCGCATAATACACAGATCAGCGAAGTGGAAATCCGTGGAGCTTGAGCAGGGTTGGTTCCTATATTGCTCTCCGCTATTTTAACCTTCATCCGCATCCCCACAGTCTAATTAAAATCCACACTGTAACAATATTATTTGCATATTTACAATGACCATGACAAGTCTTAATTCAAAAGTACTTAGGCCATCGGCCCATAATACATATCATAATGTTAATACATGTATTACATTCTGTTCCTCTTTCAACATCATGTATACGTAGTGTGCTTATTTTCTTTTTAACAATGGGTTTTTCGATTGTAGTAACCTGTAGAATATAGTTATGCTAGTTCAATATTTATACCGGACGAAAGTAGAAATTGCTTTTGCCTCAATATTTTTCACTTTTAGTGATAGGTTGTCTATTCTATCATAGAGATTTTCTATTTTTAGACAACATATGTTCAAAGTCGTCTGCTGCAAAATTGTTGTATGAGGGAAAGGGTTAATTCTGACGGAGCAGGTGTACATGCTGATCTGAACTTAAATTGTTAGATACGCAGACTTGTACCTCTTTCCCCGGACGGCTACTGTCTCAGTGGCGTAGTTAAAGAGCGTCCGTCCAGCGGGTCAGAACGCCGGTCAGGTCGCACCAAAGACTTTAATAAATGGTACAAATTGCTGCCCTCCCTGGTGTCGGAATTGTTTGACTAGCATTACGACTAACTTGCTGTTATTAGGATAAATGGACCAGTAATACTGGTAACTCAACCAGGAAACGTCGTGATATAACTGAAACATTGTTAAATGCGGCGTCATTTTTTTTAAACACAAATAGATAATTCAATTAATTCCAATGATTTAATATCATTGTTTTCCCCCGTGAAATCCGTGTAACGATTTTCGTCAGTATATATGACTTATGTTACTGACAAGGCTTCGGAGAATGCCAAATCTCACGAAAAAATAGTTCACGCCAATTAGGAATTATCGCAATTTACTCGATGTTTTGTTGGTTTATTTTACTTATAATTAACGTTATATAGAATATTTCTATGTGAAGTTTTTCTATTTCGATTAAATTAGGTGATATAATGGGAGACATTAGTGATAATTATATTATATCCCTTGTCAGATCAAGACCAAGGAAGACCAAATAGTAGTTTGGTCCTTTTAGTTGAAATCCTTTGTCTTTATCGCTATTTGGCAATGAGATATTGCGATTACTCTGTACACATTAATCATAATGTGTTAATTAAAGTGATGATTTAAAAGAGAAAATTTACATAGCAGTGTTTAAAGAACACAACTCTGGAATTAATAATCAAGCTCGTAACAGTTTGCCAAGAAAATGCAAATTATAAGTGCACATCCAGTGCAAAGAAACCACCGATTAAAACAGAGGAAAACAAATGATCGAACCCAGCTAGATTTAGAGAGTATTAAAGGGAGATAACTGAGTGATGTCTCTCATTGACTGCACCCGTTGCTACCAAATAAGCTTCCGTGACTCGGCCATCATTGTTGTTCACTTTAATATTCTACTCGGTTTACTGCATTCGGAAGGTTTTGGATTTCTGTTTAAGATTGTGTAGGAAACATGTTATAAATAAATAATATTTAAATGCATAAACACAGTATATTTATCACATAAAGCCATGACGTGTCAACTACCATTAATTAATTATTAATATGAATACGCCTCATAAATCACGTTATATGATAGATAGAATAGAAACATTTATTAGATTCCCTATATATATCGATTGGTGATTCTACATATTTAATGTTGCGATAAATAAAGTGTCCACGGTCATTTGATCCTCTTAAGTTTCGGTGCAAATTGAACGAAACGTGACGGTTATGTACCCTTTGGCGAAAAACAAGATGTCCTCTACAGCGCGACATCTAGAGTTTGATCATTGTATCTGTATGACAATCAATATGAACATATTTTAATATGTTTCAAATTACTAGTATTTTCGTGAATTCTGTTTATTTTATGGTAAATGCCAGCAGTGCTTGACTACGTAATTATCCGACAATCAGAGTGTTATCACTGGGTCTGTAAGCCAGACAATTAGGTGAGTTCAAACCGTCATCTTGAGTAAGAAGAATCCTGTGTTCGGTACCGTCACCATTCACCACATGTATGTTGTTGGTACCTGCTCCACATATAATGAAGTTATTATACGAGTCAACCAACAAACTTGGGCTCGCATTAAGCTGACTGTTAACATACGTATACAGTGTATATCTATACATAAAACACCATATCCACATATACTTACCAGGATTATGTCACCGGAACTTTTCGCAGCCAAGTAGTAAGGCCATCCCTGACTAATGTTAAAGGTGTTCACGGTACCACCATCCATTGTTAGCATCTTAACTACTCCTCGTCCATTCTTCTCTTGACAACATACATACAGTTTTTCGTTTTTACAGTCAATTCCCCAACATTTCATTCCGACAGGAATACATTTACCTTTCTCAATTTGATCTGACACAGTTAAGACTTGAAGACTCTTTAGATTTGGGGTAGTCACTATGAGCTCGTTCTTAGACACAACCGCCAAATCCCAGACAAGGGATCCAATGGTCAGTTCGTTCTATATATTAAAGTCAGGTGTAAAGACTTTGACTGAACTATTGTTACAGTCAGAAATGACTAATTCACCGCCTGGAATAAAAACGCACCCTGTGACATATGCGGTACCTGCGTCAATGATTTTCTTGTTTGTCGTAGCGGATATGTCCCTGAAAGAAACCAGAGTTTCTCGTTGTTTATCTGTCTCGAGATGACTGATGTGTTCCTCTTTCACTTCCTATCTGCCAATTGAAGTTATTTCTGAAAGTAGGGTGACAAGTTGGTCAGACTGTTTAAACTCTAACGTAACATGTTTTCCTTGTTTCAGCAAATCGTCTTTTATTTCTATCCCGTCTTCAATATATCTTGTCTCTTTCATCATGAGGATAAATGCCGCATCTTCAATACCCTGTCCGAGGATTTCAAATGAGCTCACGAGTTGTTTCATCTGTTTGCTCATCTCGACCACTGCATTGATATCACTGTCAATTTCTGCAAGAAGTGGATTTTTAGAATTCGATATCTCGTCTTCCATTTCCTTGCCAGTCTTTCAGCACAAGCTATGAATTGTTGTTTGATTTTCTGTACTTCTTGAATACATTTTATAGAACTATTATCGATCATTCTTTTATCATCTTCCATGGCATTTTCAATTTCCTTGCTGTCGCACAATAACGTCTTGATTTTCTCAATGCATTGAGACACGTCGCTCTTTTTATTTGCATCTTTCGAAATTTGTTTCAGGGTCTGGGTGTTACATTTCCTGTGTTTCATTGTATTGCAAACATTGCATACGGCTATGTTATGGTTGACACAGAACAGTGTTAGAGTCTCTGTAATTGAAGAAATCAATTCCTTTTGTTTGATCGACAATCTCTGCGACTCTTCGAAAGGTTTAAGCTCATGATCACGTGTGGCTTTAGAACTTCGATGTACTATCACACATGCATCACATGAATATTCTGAACAAACCTGACAGTAGGTTCCTGCATGTGTGTTGACACCCCTAAAAGAGCAATGGTCGCACATCCTTTTATGGGCTTTATCTGCTGGATTTGCGTCGGCCATTGTATTTAACCTTCCGAAAAATAAAAAATGTATTTTTGATTATTACCGCGATTTATAAATGCATTACATAATTATAAGGTGTTCATTTACAACGATAGACGAATGGCACTGACAACAATAAACATGAGGGAAAGGCTAAAGCTAAACTGTTTTTGAAATAAATCATATGCCTTGATCAGACATAGAGTAAAATCTTGAGATACAATTTATGAATTAAATAGTGACCCGTTTACGCTCACGAACGTGTAACATAGTTTCTCTATACACCATAAAGAAGTGTCTACACAATATATATTGTGTGTATATTGAGTTACGCCTTTTCACCTCACTTATCAATATTAACCTGATCCTGAACGTCTATCTATGTGTTATGATAAGGCCTAGGACATATACATGCTTTCACCAATTAAAAAATGTACTGATTGTTTCATGAACCAAATTAATACTAACATGATATGCTTCTTATATTCATTGGTATTGTGATATTATGTGACTGTTAGATCAGAGATCATTCTATAAATATATGTGAATTGAAATGTTCTATTGTTTATTTTGTGACAGTTTAGGAGCTATATACATGCACATATTATTTCTGTATAACTAAGTTCCGGGTCAGAACCAGGTAACTTTCATCAACATATACCTGATTGTTATACTATATTTCATTGAAACTACAGAAAAGTACAGGACCAATGAACACATATACACGAACATAAACGAGAGGTAACGATAATGTTTTCAGGAAGATGTTAACAGAATCAAGGCCAAAGGATGAAGTGTTATTTTTATATAAACAAGAGTCATACTTGAAGATTGTGAGTGAATGAAGAATTAATTCCTATTGGAGTGTTGGAGAAATAGACAAAGGTAGACTAACAAACAAAACGTCTTACCTAAATGTGTGAATCTTTCTTAAATGCGTCCGCCCACGTTCTTATTTTAAACAGGTATTTACCCTATACATGTACTATCTTACTTCAAATTTTAGCGTATGTTTGACTGTTCAACGAAGTTAACTATCCATGCTGATGACACGAGCAATTAAGTAAAATATAGTTGAGCATAATGAACGCTTATCGATCTTCATTGTGTTTTATCAAAATGTTAATTGTCTTTTATCCTTATCACATTTGAGCGATACTACTATACATGTTTGCCTTACTTGCTCCTAAATCTAAGGTTTAACGCTGTTTTCAACAGTATTTAATTCATGAAAATGTGTTTCAAATGTAGCAGTATTTCCTAATATCAGCACATATATCTTAATAGTGTAACCCTTATTCCGAGCGCCAAGGAGGGAAGCCACAAAGTTATCTACGATTTTTACAAGGAAGATGGCCATAATGTTATCTACGATTTTATTCGACGAAGAATAGAACCCGTATCTCTCGCTCGCAATATTGGCTATTAAATAACTGAAATACTTTGGTGTTCAGCAACAACTTGCATTATATTGTATTTCGCTATTTTCTAAATGAATCTACAAGTATTTTTTACTATATTTTCAACATTATTTCAGTCATATCAAAGCGTCAGTTTAAAGTATTTTTGATAACAGGAAATGTATTTTTGTTCTTATTGCTGGAAAAGGAGCCCAGCAGCTAGAACTACCATATTGGAATATCATGAAGCCTTGGACAGTTTTGAGTTGATAATGTTCTCAAGCAAACCTGACTCTGCTTCATGATTGATAATTGAGCTATGAACACTTTGGGAAAAGAACAGTTAAATCAGATAACTTATTGATACGCTATTTTATTTATTGTTCAATGTTTTATTTCAATTATACTGCCTACCTTTTTATGTTCTACATTTGATAATTATTTGCAAACTGTTTGTATTATCATGTTTATCATGGCATTATCATCATGCATTATAATCGTGCACCCCTCACAGAGCTTATTTCGCAAATTATACTCGTTTGATTGTCTGGATGGAGCCGTATCGCTGTTGACCCGCTTCATGTCAATCAATCAGTATTTCAATTGTTTATTATGTACATAGATTATTTGACTTACTTTCAATGTGACCGGTGAATAAAGTGAAAGCATTTTCTATTTGGGCATTTCTTTTGTCATTTCTAGATTCACTCCTCGTATAGTTGAACACGTGGTTGTTGGCATCAACAATATAGTGTAGCTTATTGAAAACAGTTGTACGGACTTAGTGCTCTTTCCGAAAAGACAGCACCGACATCCCTTGACACATCCCGCTACATTATAGTAAGATTATGCTGACACCAGTATATATGTCAGAATCGTGTCCCCTGTAAAGGTTAGAACCAGCAGAATGTATTGACACCAGTGCATCTCTCCGAGTACCCTCCTCATAATGCACCGGCGCTACTGATAACTCAATCTAAACACCAATGCATATGTCCGAATACTGTTCCCGGAATCCATAGTACTAGTTTTATTGGTAAGTTTATCCTAACCCAAGTGCATCTCTTTGAGTACTTTCCCCGGAATGCTGAGCAACCACTACTGGTAGATTTTTCCTGACTTCCGAATACTATCCCCGTAATGCTTGGTACCAGTACTTCTTGCAAGATTATCAAGAAACCAATGCATCTGTCCGAATACTGTATCCTGTTATATACAGAGCAACAACACTACTAGCAAGTTAATATATCCCCGTTAGGCTGAGCACCAGAACTACTAATAAGTATATGCTGGCACCATCTAAGCGAATACTGTGCCCCAAAATGCTGAGCACCAGCACAGCTGGCAAGTTCATCCTGTCACCAGTGAATCTGTCCGAATACTGATCCTCGTTATAATAAGCAACGCCACTAAAGTTAAGTGTATTCTCACATCATTGCATCTGTCCAAATACTGTCCCACGTAATGCTAAGCACCAGTAAGTATATCAGTCCATAAGTGCATCTTTCCAAATTATATCCCTGTAATGATGAGCACCAGCACTACTGTATCTTTATCCGGACACCAATGCATTTGTCTAAATGATGTTCCCATAGTCCAGAGCAACAACTACCGATATCTCTTTCCTGACACCAGTGCATTTGTCCAAATATTGTCCCCGTAATATTGAGCACAAGTTATTTTGGTTAGTTTATCATGATTCCAATGCATCTGTCCAGATACTGTCCCCGTAATACTGAGCACAAGTTATTCACGTTAGTTTATCATGACTCCAATGCATCTGTCTAATACTGTCACCGTAATACTGAGCACAAGTTATTTTGGTTAGTTTATCCTGACTCCAATGCATCTGTTCAAATACTGTTCCCCGTAATACTGAGCATCAGCACTACTGGTAAGTTTATCCCGACACCAGTGCATCTGTCCGAATGTCGTGCCCGTCATGCTGAGCACACGAACAAAATGTATAAATAACCAAGACACACGTGCATCCGGCGTTTGTTATCTACCAGAACTATCACCATGTTTGTCCTGACACCAGTGCATCTGTCCGAAAACAATACCCGTAATGCTTGGCACCATCACTTCCATTTCAATAACCAAGGCACACCTGTAACCATTGTTATGCTGTCCTTGATATCCTTAGCCACAACTGGTATGTATATTCTGACTCCAGTGCATCAGTCTGATTACTGTTCCCGTATAATGAATATAACGAATAATGTCCATGAATTGTTGAGTACCAGCACTAATAGTTAGTATTTAAAGACACCAGTGCATCAGTCATAAGGATATCCGCGTGATTCAGAGCACCAACACTCAATGCTATTCTTGTAATACGTCGCCAAGTCCATGCACTACTAATCACAAATGATGTTTAGTATTTTCATTTCTTCCATTTTTGAATTATTTGGTATGACTCGACCTAAGACTCGAATAAGTGAACAGACCGAACCTAATATACTGTAAAAAATAGGGAAATGGCCGAACCTAAACACTGTTAATACATAAGGACTTTGTAAAGAAATGGGCGAACATTTACGCTGTAAATATAATCCGACTTTGTACGGTAAATGTCCTTTATACTGTAAATATAAACCGACTTTGTACAAGAAATTACCGAACCTTTACACTGTATATATTTACTGACCTTATAAAAAAAATGACCGAAGTTATCAACTGTTAATATGTATACATAGTTTTAAGGTAATGGCAGAACCTTTGCTCTGAACATATAAACTAAACCTCGTAAATATGTACCGACCTTATATGGAAATGGCCGAACATATCAACTGTAACAGTACACCCATTTTGTACGGAAATGTCCGAACCTGTACATATAAACCAACCTCGTACGAACATTGGTAAACTCGTAAAGGGTATTCTACCTTAAAACACTTTTGAAATACTCATCTACTCGGAATTTAATTTGATAGCAAAAGCTTCTTTTGGCACGGTCTATAACTGGTATATATGTATATATTGCTGATACATGAAAAAGTCTCCGTCGTTTAGTAACAAGAGCCTCCGACTTTGGAGCAGGCGGCCAGGGTTCCATCCGCAGTCGGCCAATTCCAATAACTTTGAAATGCTAGAAATGGCTTCCCTCCTTGGCACTCAGTGTTGCATGGATAGCTTCCTGATAGCCAAGACCAATACTACCAATATAAACGGTATAGGCATCGTGAAGAAACTTAAATACTTTTGCAAACGGCGTAAAACGTAAAACGCCGGGTAAAACGCCATTCAACTACCTGCGTTCAAACTCATTGAGAAGACTTGATTTCTTATGGTATTTTAATGACTTCTTAACTATTCAACTACCTGCGTTCAAACTCATTGAGAAGACTTGATTGCTTATGGTATTTTAATGACTTCTTAACTATTTCGATAACGGTGACATTGCCAGGAGCACAATACTTATAAGAAAACATGCACGTATTGATAACTAGTCATGTTTCTCCTCCTTTCTCGTCAAGTTAAAGTTGACAATATACGACCAATTGGCCCCACTGCTTATGCTAATGTATCTCCTCCATTTTGGTCATGTTAAAATTGACAATATGCGCCTAGTTTGCCCCTCTGTACATATTTTTGTTTCTTTTCTCCTTTTCGTCTAGCCGAAATTGACAATATACGCCCAATTTTCCTCATTGTTTATATTCATGTTTCTCCTCCCCTTTTGTCAAGTTAAAGTTGACAATACACTGTCTGTCACATTTGTGAAGTAATTGCACGGAAACAGCAACAAACAACATTTTTTGTTAATTAAGGGGCCATAACGCCACCGAATAAAGTCCGTCGAAAGTGACGATCGAACTTGGCCTAGCTCTTAAGGCATTTAACCGCATTACCAAGTTTAAAAAAATCGGTTCTCATGTGTGGCAGTTATTGCACGGAAACGGCAACAAACGACATTTTTTGTTTAATTAAAGGGCCATAACTCTACCGAATAAAGTCCTCCGAAAGTGACGATCGAACTTGGCCTAGCCCTTAAGGCATTTAACTTTGTTACCAAGTTTGAAAAAAGTCGGTTACCATATGTGGCAGTTATTGTACGGAAACGAAGTATGACAGACGGACGGACGGACGGACATTATAATGAAGTGGATTTGTGGGGTTATTTCCTTTGATATTTTCTTGTGCGTTGCAACCCACAAGTATGCTATTCCATCCGTAATTACATCCCTTTTACGGAATGGTTAACATTAATGTGCAAATAAGATACTCGTTATAAAAGAAACAAAAACACTATTTATCTAAGTGTCTTTATTAGGGTGATAGGTGGGCTTTAGAAAAAACACGCACCCCACAAGTACTCTCACAGACGTTATTAGGGTGGTGGGTGAGCTTTAGGAAAAACACGCACCACAAGTACTCTCACAGACGTTATTAGGGTGGTGGGTGAGCTTTAGGAAAAACACGCACCCACAAGTACTCTCCCAGACGCTCGGACGTCCGTCCGTCCGTCTGTCACACCTTTATAACGAATAGAGGGAATGATACAGACGAAGAAAGGGAGAGATAGAGAGCAAAGGCTATGTATACTAAGAGAGAGAGAGAGAGAGGGGGGAATGAGGAGGAGCTTGATAGAGAATTAGAGAGAGGGGTAGAGAGAGCGAAAGATACAGAGAGACGGACAAATAGGAAAGATAGAGACACAGATATTCAGACAGACATAGACAAAGAGAGAGACAGAGATATAGATATATTGACAACTATATATAAAGAGAGACACACACAAATATATATATATATATATATATATATATACACACAGCCAGAGAGAAAGAGAGATACAGAAAACGTATGAGAGGGATATATTTAGAGAGAGAGAGACAGACACACATACATAGAAAAAAGAGGGAGAGTGATAGAGACGATAAGACGTTGAGAGAGTGTGAGAGATAGAGAGAGAGAGAGAGAGAGAGAGAGAGAGAAAGAGAGAGAGAGAGAGAGAGAGATAGAGAGAGAGAGAGAGAGAGAGAGAGAGAGAGAGAGAGA
>JAUELF010240746.1:0-12629 GCA_031471495.1 Clinocardium nuttallii
TTGAGCAAGTTGAAACTTTGTCAGAATGTTGTCTTGATGATATCTAGTCCATGTTGGAATAACAAAAATTATAGATCGTTAGGCCAAATGAAGGAAAATCATGTTAACACTGGAGGTTGCATTCAGAATAATTGTCTCGATTTGTTTTGCATCTCAGTACATTGTATAATTCAGGTGAACGAACTAGGGCCATTTTTATCCATGCAGAATTCTGGTTTCCATGGCAACCAAAAGAAAAGAACTCTTTCTACACTCAAACCAGATGGCCGATTAAATCATTTACAAATGATTTTGTAGAAATGTTCCTTGGTTGACCGACCGACCCTCTTATCATATTTCTTCAAGTCATGTGGATTGGCCGAAAAACATGGTCACCGGGGGGCGGACTGTTTTGCCTAAAATATGGTTATAGTGAAAACTTTACAAATCTTCATCTCAAAAAAAATCTTAACTGATTTTCAAAAAAGAAATTAGAAATTTTTCTTTTGGTGATCTGCTATCATTTGATTTGTCGAAAAACATGGCCGCCAGAAGGCGAGGGCTGTTTTGCCTTATATGGCTTTAGTGAAAACTTCAAAAATCTTCTTCTCATAAAGAATCTGTCCGCTTTCCAAATTATTTTGTAGAAATGTTCCTTTGGTGACGTTTTAACCGATTCCTTCAAGCCATGTTGATTTGTGGATTTTTGCCTTTTATGGCTATAATGAACACTTAAAAGATCTTCTCTGAAATTATCAGGCCAATTTCCAAATAATGTTGTTAAAATGTTTCTATGGTGACCTTCTACAAGATGACTTTAAGGCATGATGGTTGGGTATTAAAAACAAGTTATTGTAGTTGGCATGAAGAGTCACATTGCTCAATTCAGGTGAACGATCCATGGCCCTCTAGTTTAATTGACGTGATATCTCTGCCATGATTTATAGCTTGAGAGACAGAGACTGCACATTCTGGCTTGACAATTTTAAGTGGGCCATTAACCTAACATGGACAGTTCTAGCACTCCATGAATAAAATGTAATGTCTAGTGAATTTATAGTGCAATTATGATATTGAGTTGGGAAAAGGGACAATTTCCACTTTTTTAGCTCCACTTGCTGAAAGCCATTCGAGCTTATGTCGTGGCGTATTGTCCATCGTGGTCGCGTGTGTGCGTCAACGTTTTGCTTCAAACGACTTCTCCCATACAACTTGGCCAATTGGGATGATACTTCATAGGAAGCATCCACTCAATTTCCTCTCCTTAATTCATTCAAATTGTTTGGATCCATGCAAAATTATGTTTTCCATGGCAACCAAAAGAAAAAAATAATTAAAAAATGTTTCGGCCCGATTTTCAAATAAGATTGTCGAAATGTTCCTTAAGTGACCCACTATCCGATGATTCCTACAAGCCATGTTGATTGGTCAAAAAACATGGCCTATTTTGCCATATATGGCTGAAGTGAAAACTTAAATAATTTTCTCCGACGAAGAACTGTAGAAATGTTCATAGGGTCACCCTCTATCAGATCCCTTCGAGCCATGTTGATTGGTCGAAAACTATGGCCACCAGGGGAAAAAATGATATCGGATACCATGGCCCTCTTGTTATTGATTTATTTAACATTAATCCAGCTTATTTTATACACTTTGTCTCATCACCGATTCTTACGATTTTATCAAAAAGCTTTTATACATGTGTAGTGACCAATCGTGATCCTTATTTGATTGCACGATTACGTAGACTGAACATGATGTACATTGTTCGAAAATGTAGTTAAAAGTCGTCCATAAATGCATACGTAAATGTTGTTAAAAAAACCTTGTTGATTAGATAATAGGGTTAATTGAAAGGTGTCGCTAATTTGTGAACAAATCAAGGTAATGGCTAACATTTACAAAGTGTTAACACATATTGAGTAGTTGAGACGCACTTACTCTAGTCAATTGGGTTTGGTTAAGTGCTATCAATTAATGGACGACTAATTAAAGACTTCCACTCTCTAATTAACGCAATCAAACACGTGTCAGTCTCGTGTCTATAGTTTGCCGTACATGTATATAAAGTTGAAATGTAACTTGATGAATCATTCAGTTTACTAAAAACAAACCTGAGGAATCAATCGACAGTGTTTCGAAAATAGATTTATTATAAAAGCAGAGAAAATGGTTGGAATAAACAAGCAACAAGCGGCGGATACAAATGGCACATCGTATCTTAGAAAGGTAAGCAACATCTGTAAATTATTTTAATCAAATTATTATTCAAATATAACTGCTTCTTGTTATACCAAACACCTTAATTAAATCAGTAGCTCTTGGCATGTACTATGTAAGACAGATACAAGACAAATGTTGATGATATGCATCAAAGACGCCGCGCCGCGCATGACTTAAGGGAAGCAGATACAGTTCAGTACATTTAAATAACCTGTGCAAACGACCAGAATGTAAATATTTTGAACAAGAAGGCCAAATGTCTCTATTTTAAACAAGATGTGCCTTTATTGCTCTTCTGGCTACCATAGTCTATAAAACATAGTGTTATCAAGAGCAAAAAGGGTCAATTTTGATTAGATATTTGATATGCTACGATCTTTGTGATATTAAGCATGTTAAGTTTAGTCGTGAAAGGACAAGTTTAGTCTTCAAACCATTTGTGTTACTGTTTGCATAACAATGACGGCGACTATAATGCGTCATACAAGCTGAAGTTTCTTAATTTTTACCGGGTTTGTTTAAAAATCTGCTCGAACTAGATCAATTAGATAAACGAAAAACATACATGCTGACATATTAACAGATAATTAGATAAAGTGTTAATGCCTCTTGTTATAAGTTAAGTGTGACACAAGCTTTGGAAGGAGATAGGAAAGTCTATTCTCCTTCAAGTTTAGCAGAAACATGATAACAAAAACGGGAGTATATACACAACAATTACAAAGTAATTTTAACAAGTTTAAAGATATTTATTATCATAATTGAGCATGTATGAAATTAAAAGAAAAAAATAGTCAATATATAGCAAGCACATACTGGTCTGTATGGGGAGGAACGTTTTAAGTTTAGAAATACAACAGAAATAAATAGGAAAAAACAGCCCCCGAAAGCTTTCTCTGAGCTCTGATGAATCGTCAGAGCAGTAAACCAAACAATTAACAAGCGTAGCCTAGTGAACTGCGTAAACCCACTTATACACAGAGCTAGCTTAAGAAATTGGGGAACTGTTATTAAATACAAAATAAATGTGTAAAGTTTTGGAATAACGGTAGAAGATGTCCATATTTTGTTTCTTGCTGTTTCTTATATCCTTAAATACAATTTATTCATTCATAAAGGTTGTTTTTTCAAAGATATAACAGAGTTTTTCTTTACAATAATAGTTGGTGGCTGCTCCCTTTTCGATTACGTCACTCCATGGTACACACTTAATAAAACGTATCCCATACTGCGGCGTCAATAACTTTCATTCTTCTCTGTCGTCAGTGTAGACTGATATTACGGTTTAGACACACGAAATAGTCTAGAGGAACATTTCAATAACGTTAATTCGTATGGGTGGGACTTGGAACACGATAAAACACTGTTAGTAACTTTTACTCTCTATATTTGCTTCGTCATGAATCTTGTCAATGTTGTTCATTTTTAGATACGAAAACCGATGGTGGAGCGGAAGAGACGAGAGGGTATGAACCAGAGTATTACACAGTTACGTTCCCTGATCGACGACACGGTCAAACAACAGGTAAACATACCATTATTACGTTAAGACAATCCATTCATTTGTGTCGTGCTATACGAAAACCAACCAAAGGTCATTTGCGATTCAGTGTTATTACTCGATCAGCATTATTTCCGATGATCGACAAAAGTCATTGTTACTGGCGTCACCAGTCTCCGAATATGTATCAGGAGGTATGAGAAAGCCAGGTAATTCAGGTTACAGTGTACTGATCGCAGAAGATATGTCTGATTAAATACATTGGCGTGATATATCTGAAATACTCTGGAAATAAGCTTTACACTTAATATGTAAACGAACTTTGCGTTCTCGCTCTCTAATGATAGTAGCACTCAGTCTCAAAGTCTAAGTACTATCTCATTTAAATATGTTTTTGTATTTCCAGGTTGCACCAATGACACGTGTCGACAAGGCTGATATTTTAGAACTGACCGTGTCTCATCTTACACAAATACGTCAACAACGACAACGTGTTACCATGGTAACGGATGCCAAAGCGTCGTTCGCTTCCGGTTTCCAGGATTGTTTAAGAGAAGTGACCTCTTTCTTACTCAATAACGGACTCATTGGTGACGGAAGAATGTCCGATCTAAGTCATCATTTACACTCGACCTTCGACATATCAAACCAACAATTTGTGCCGGAAAAGGGACGCAAAGTATCCACGCCACAGCAATCGTGTCCATCGGTTAATATGTTGAAAGAAACACCATATGAAATCAGAAAGATTTCTCCAATTATTTCATGCAGTTTCTATGACAACAACATATCACTAACCGGAAGCAGATTACACGACCAAACATTTGAGTCGTCTTATATCTATGACAGTTCATCATCGCCAACCGGAAGTGAATTATTTCAGGACAGAACATTTAACAGTAGTTTTGGAAGTTCTATGAATTCAACACCAACTAGTTCATCAAGACTGTCCGAGTATTCACCCGTAAGCGGTGCAGGAGCATCGGCAAGTGTCACATCATCCTCGTCAGCTGAGACGACTTCTTATTCTAAGTCTTATTTTACCTCTGTATGTGATATAAACGGAAGAACTAATGGTAAAGATAGAACTGTATCGATTGGTACCGGAAATGAGAACAAAATTGGACACGTGATCTCTGAATCAACATGGCGCCCTTGGTAGAATAGTTATGTTCTACATTATGTGTTGAATCGTACGATATGTTTATGTTTGTTATTTATTACTGTTAAGTTTTAGTTTGATGACTGAACGTCACATGTATATTACAAAATCAAATCGGATTGTTTTAAATAATAAAATCTACATACACCCCATGTTCTGTGTTTTTTTGTATCTTTCAACCCCCACAATTACTGACTTGTTGTGTTTTGTTTAATATCATGGATTCATGTCTGATATCAATGATTCAAATAATGCCAAATTAAAGAAACCGCTAACATTTAACCAGAAATCAAAACTATATAAAAGTATGTATTATTATGTTAAGTTTTGACTTCAGTAATAATGGGAATAATTTTCGTTGTTCAAACATATTGCCACATAAATCTGATTGGATTTGATTGGGGTTTAACTCAGGGGTTTTTTCAACACTTTCTAAGTCATATCACGGTGGCCAGTTCACCTACTCTATGTTTCCTGGATTTCTCACACCAGTACTCCATACAACAATCTTCCCAAGCAACTGGCTGCTTTTCCACATAGACTTAGCCCCATAAATTAGGCTTACAAGTAATAATTGAAAGGTGATGCGAGGAGATATATATGAGCAAAATAGAAAAGAAAGAAAAAGCATTTTTTTCTCTTTAATAATTGAAAATTGTACTTGACATTTAGAAAGCAAAATATTCAGTCGTAAATACATATTAGCTGATACTTTTACCAGGAAATCTCGTTCACATTAATATGTCACAGTCTTACACAGCCCTGGAATCGATAGATGTAATGCCACCTAGATCAGTTTAGATGCAAGACAAAAGATACTTTAACTTTTTCGACCAGTGTAGGATCACACCACCTTCCTATATTCTGATTAGTACTTTTACCCTACTAAAGTAGTATTGATCGAATGACGAACTGTGCAGAGCCTGACCAGACTGTGCGTATGTACAGGCTGATCTTGGGTTACAATCAATGATATATATTTCCCTCTTAGAAGCTCATATCCAAATTACCCTGTTACATATGCACGCAGTGACAGTTAAATCCTCAAAGAATAACATGTACAACGCCAAATTAAAGAAATTGCAAAATATACAAGTTTATTGTTGATGGAGCTTTTTAATCATTTGAGCTAGACCCGCTAAACGCTTATCTCTCCAGGCTCGCCTTTCTCCAAGTTCATCCAGAGGTATTTTCTGAACCATTTGTTCCTGTATAGTTTGAAGAACTGGTCCAGCGAATGGTTCAGGTTCTCGAAACGTCGCCATCACACCATCGATCATGGTAGCATAACGTTCTGCATAACTGTACATACCTAGAATTTAAAAGATATATCAGCATTTGCTATGCTAGTCATTGTCTAGTTCAGTGAAGCTTTAAGAACCACACCATACATGGTTATATCGTTACTTATTATCTGTTCCGAGACCATTGTCATCAGAAATGCGTTTGACTTAGTCGTCTTTAAGTCAATATGTCACCACTCTCGTTTTAACAAGCTATGTTGCAACAAGAAACAATAAAACATTACCATTATAATTTGAATAGTTATATAAAAAGGAACCATAAAGACGCGTTTATCTGTGTCGAAGTCCAACGGTCCAAACTTATTCTAAATCGCAATTATTTAAAGCGCCATGCATATGGTTAGTGAGACAAAAGCAACAACAGCCAATGCAACCAACTTACCGTCAGCGTTAAGGTATGCCGTTTCTATGGGTCCCATGAAAGCATATCTCCGTCCTAGTCCCGCACTCATGACTTTATCTAATCCATCCACATCTATAATGTCATCCTGTATGTGAAAAGGCATGAATTAAAATATATAATTTTAAACAATGCAATCTTAATATAATAGAACATGCAGTCGTGTCAAGCAAAATGGGAAAAAACAACCATCTAGACCTTGCGCCCAGCAGCGACTCTAATCAGATTTCGCCGCTACACAGTCGGATCAGAGTCTGTATTGTTCTCTATCGAGTCATGCAAACACTCTTCGATCATCCTCAGTATGTGTATGTCAATGAAAAGAGCATTAACGCACAAATGAAGTTCTGTATCGGACAATTTGAAATTATCAACAATTACGTCTACGGTCAAATAGCAAATGTTGATTCGATACGTTGGCATAACCGTCCCCCGAAAGCTTCGATGGTTCCTTTATGCAAATATGTTAAACATGAAACATGTCACGATACAGCTACGAGATGTAGACCATTTTAATGCATATTCAGTAAACTTATCCGAGTAAAAGTGAGATTTATTCTAGAAGGTCATGGCTAAACGGTTTACGTATCTGGTTACGATAGACAGTAACTCACATAAGTGCGGCAAGTGTTTGTACTAAAAGTGAACACAATAACAATGCCCGATCAACTGGCTAGCCTTTACTCCGCGTCGGGATACAAAACATATTTGCAATGACAATGCAGTTTTTTAATCGTCAACAAAAATGTTAAAATCTATATTCAAAATTGGCGATCCATTGGATAGCACTAGGTGCTGTCAGTACCTATCCATTTAGGAGAGTTAAACTGCTTTTTGCAAATAAATAAAAAAGAACCTGGATATTTACTTTTGATGTCTGGCAATGACTTCCGTGACGTTGATTTCATGCAAAACTGTTGTAAGTGCAAAAGATAGTAACAACTGATCTGTGTGAAGCCATCGATAACACATCCAATAATGGTATATTGACGATAACGAAACACTGATGACAGTACTAACCTTTATAAGACTCCAGCATTCTTTCTTGATGGAATATTGAATTCTATTGAGGACGAATCCGTCGATTTGTGATGACAGTACTAACCTTTATAAGACTCCAGCATTCTTTCATGATTGAATATTGAATTCTATTGAGGACGAATCCGTCGATTTCTTTCTTCAGTATCACTGGTACCTGGCCTATCTTCTCCATGATTGCTTTAGTTTTTGGTAGAACATCCGTGTCGGCCCATGGACTGGGTATCAGCTCTACAAGTGGCGCATAAAATGGTGGATTTGTCTGTAATTATCAAAGACGAACACAGTGTTGAAGGATCAATTCTAGCACGTTTAAAGCTAGATGCAATATAAATATAGCTCTGAAACCCGCGAAAAGGTGAATGTATGCACTGTGAATACTTAGTACATATGAAGATATACTGCTACATTCGACAATACGCAGCAATAGGACTATGTGGTGTAGAGAACGGTCATGATGTCCGCTTCTAGAGCGAGAGACAACTTCTCGATATTCTCGGTCGGGGGTTTCCAGATTCCTTAGTAGTAGTATATAACCTTGCACACCCGTTTATTGGATTTGCATTACGAAGTATGTACCTGTTTCAGAATAAACTGAACGATGGTATGGGTAACTTTATAAGGAAACGCACTCTTATCAGATAAAAACAGTTTGTATAATACGTTCAAAAAACATTCGCAGAAAGTAATTGGTCCACATAAACGAAAATCGACCTTCAAGACTTGTCGAACGGCGACGATTCAGATCAGCCTGCGTCTCCAAGCGTCTGATCAAGATCTTCCCCAGTTAGCCATGTAATCGTACAAGACAATGGCGCCTTCTGGAAAACGTCTATGGCCAAAAAAAAGTACCGACTCTAAACATGTTATAGAATGTGGTAAAATTTGTTAATCCGACACTATTTAGATATGTTGTCCCGATCATTTGACACGGCGGGGTGGGGCTTAATACAGACATCTGCATATCAATTTGTGGAGGCAGTTTTCAGTATTCACATTCATTCAACATGCGCGAATAATCTTTCAATCCCAAAATTCTAATTGAAATTGAACCCTAACGTAATTAATAATCCGAAGAATATATTGTTTGACAGTAACAACAGTCAGAAGTCAAACAATATGGAGTCAACTCAGAAGACGTATTGGATAAACAGCGGACGATCGAGATTTGGAGTACATGTAGTGTGACGTCAGTTAGCCGTTTGACAGATATGATAAAAAAAAAAGAGAATCTGCTTTAATACTGTTGAATTGGAAGTATCCTCTCTAGAGAGTTGGAAACACAATGGGAATGAGACCAAATGACAGTATTCGCGTTCAATCGTCTATTCCATTGGCATGAGAGACAGACGTGTCTGTTTTAGACAACCGGCCATGTGAGCCAACACAGTGGATAGTGGAATTCAGTTTAACGTAAACGTGTTCTTACCGGGTGTGACACAACGAATCGATTCCTGTGTTCCATGTGCACGGAGAGTTTGGATGGCAACAACGCACTGGTGGACGAGGACAGAATACACACGTCCGACATTAGTCCGTCTATTTGCTGGTAAACCTTGTGCTTCAACTCTATCCTTTCTGGTACACTCTCCTGAAGAAAAAAACCCCGACAACTTCTAGTTCTGACGATTTGAGTGTTGTTGGCTTTCAGATTTAAGCATCATTTAACGTTGTATTATGGTAAAACTAGTTGGTCTATAGCATCATTTAACTTTATATTACTGTAAAACTTAAGCAACATACTTAAACATGTTTTGTAAAAGGTTGCTTCGATGACGATATTTCATGAAAATAGACAGTGAAGACTTTAGTGTGCCCGTTCGCCCACACAGTCTCATCAGAGTCTTTACTGGTCGCACAGATACGATGATCACAAATCGCTGTACGCGGCTTAGGATGGAGAAAATATCAGCGTGCATATGCAATTTATTGATATATTGTTAAATAATCTAAAAATGCTGGAAATTTGAAATACATATGTCAGAATAATTGATATCAAAGATCTTTGCCATCCACAGTTTTTGTTCCCAGGTGAGGTGTTTCAGGAATGTTAAAAATGAAGTTTGAATTGAAAAAATGTTTCAGTTATATCTTATATGCATTATTAAAAGTGCACGTAAAAATAAATATATAAAGTTATCAAGATTTATTTATTGAGTATTGTTTAACGCCATTTTCAACATTGTTTCGGTCGTATCACGCCGGCCAGTACAACAACCTATCTGTTGCCTGAATTGTTTTCATACCAGTATTCCACACAAGTCTTTTCAGGCAACCGGCTGCTTTTCCACATATACTGTAAGCCCATTGGTAGAAAACCACATATACTGTAAGCCCATTGGTGGAAAACCACATATACTGTAAGCCCATTGGTAGAAAACCACATATACTGTAAGACTATTGGTAGAAAACCACATATACTGTAAGCCCATTGGTGGAAGATGAATGGTGCATGTCTCATTGTCAAACATCGCAAATAAATTTGGCCGAGCCAAAGTTCGAACTCACAACCCCAGGATTGACAGCCCGCATTGATACTTGCTTAGCTACTCGGGCTCGACATAAAGTAAATATGGTTCAATCAGTATAACTTTACCAAAACAAGCATGTGCATATTACACAATTGTTTTAACAAAGCCAAATTTCGGACTTAGTGACAACAATATCAATTTCGTAAATCAAATTCATTGAAATAAATGATAAATTGATTGATTGTTTGGTGTTTTACGCAACTTTCATCAGTTTTTCATTTATATTTCGTCAATTCCTCGGTAAGTTACCAGTACTTTTTTGTCCATTTATCCTGACACCATCTAGTCAGTCGTAAAGCTAACCCTGCAACCCTGAGTGCCAAGGAGGGCAGCCATTACTACCATTTTTAAGTCGTTGGTATGACCCGGCAGGGACTCGAGCCCACGACCTCCCGTACCAGAGGCGTACGCTCTACCACACTACACCGACGTCGGTAATAAATGCTTTAATATATTTACCTGTATAAATACAGCATCTTTAATACAGTCCTCAAGGACACTTGTAGTTTTAATCTTCCTGTACTGTTGGTCAGCTGTCAATGTCCCACGTAACAAACCTTGTTGAGCAAGCGACTCCAGCTGCTTCTTAATTTCATCTCGAGCGCCCTCTAGTTGTTTGTCATCTATGTCGTAAACAGTGACGTCATAATCGGCTGCTGCAAACAGCATTGACCAACTTCGGCCAATAAGACCACTGGAATGGTAATATTTAATCATACAGACGCTTTTCGAGTCCTCTGCAGACGACTATCAAAATGCTGTTTGGGAAGGTTAAACTGTCAAAAATGATCATATGACCAGGCCATGTTTTTCTTAAATAACTGTACAGTTCTTTTCCATGTTTATTTCTCCTTCAGAACTCATTTTGGTGAGATTGTTGTGATGAAAAATGTCTAGCGTGTCAATAACAGAACTAAATAAATCCTTTGTTATCACACGATTTTAAACTGCAGAAGGTAAAAAAAGGAAGTGATAATGTTTAACATTACAAAACATAGCAGCGGAACCATTTCGTTTTGTATTGGAGAACATTTCAAATACTGATAACGTGCTCACGAACCTACATCTGATGTCGTTTTTTATTTAATTCTTCATTTATCCTTTTAACCCCTACCTCGCTGCATTAAGCTCGCCTTTTCCATCTTAACCGACACAATGCTACAGTAGCATTTGTATTTTGACTTTCAACTTTTGACTTGATACCAAATGATGGAGGTCCTGATGGGAAGATATGGATAGTAGCTTATCATAATTGTCTGAAGGCTCGTTTATCTTCGTCACAATTAAAACATCAGATATGTATTACACCTCCTTGCTACGAGTTCCCTATGAAAAGACAAATTGCCGGTGATGATTGTATGTTGTCCAACTGATATAGCTGCAATATTGCTGAAAACGGCTAAAAACTACAATAAAATAAAACAATTACCTCCCAATAACGGCTAAAAACTACAATAAAATAAAACAATTACCTCCCAATAACGGCTATTTTCTCCTGAGTTGTCATGGCCGACTGTAGTAGACTAACTGACGTGTCCTATCTATCTGTCCTCAGAGCTGATTATCTTTAAACTTAGAAATAAATATATTCATGATAACGA
Source organism: Clinocardium nuttallii (assembly GCA_031471495.1). Taxonomy (NCBI): domain Eukaryota; kingdom Metazoa; phylum Mollusca; class Bivalvia; order Cardiida; family Cardiidae; genus Clinocardium; species Clinocardium nuttallii. The sequence continues at coordinate 11,740 of JAUELF010240746.1, forward strand.
ATCGTACCAGGCCATTTTGACCCTTATTTTGGGAATTTCCTTACACCTTCAAATCATTTCTCCTATACGACACATCTGAAAACAGATAACTTCGAAAACCTACAGGCCCAGTTAAGATCAGGACTTTAAATGAAAGAATGCATATTAATCAGAGTTGAAAACATTGTGGCAAAAGTAGAAATTGCTCATTATAATCAATTATTCCTTTTGCCACGATGTTTTCATAAGTCTTCTAGATGTGTGTGCATAAGGGAAACATTAACAGTTGACGTTATATGCTATTTGTTATAAACAATGGGGATATGGAGGGCCTGGATCGTTTTTTCTACCAATCAAGATCGCTTGAAGGAATCAGTAAGGTCACTGAAGAAACATTTCTACAAAATTGTTTGGAAATCGGCGACACGATTTTTTAAAGTTTTCACTATAACCATATAATGCAAAATAGTCCCGCCCCCCTGGCGGCCATGTGTTTCGACAGTCAACGTGTCCTGAAGAAATCTGATTGAGGGTCACTCAAGGATAATTTCTACAAAATTATTTGGAAATAGGCTACATACGTTTGGAGAAGAAGATTTACAAAAGTATTCGCTATAGCCATACATTGCAAAACAGCCCCGCCCCATGCCATACATTGCAAAACAGCCCCGCCCCATTTACGGACATTTCGACCAGTCAACGTGGCTTGACAAAATATGATAGGTCACACAAGGAACATTTCTACAGACGTATTTGTAATAACTTGTGTGATGACATTGAGAGGATGCTTTCTGTAATAACTTGTGTGATGACATTGAGAGGATGCTTTCTGTAATAACTTGTGTGATGACATTGAGATGATGCTTTCTGTATAACTTGTGTGATGACATTGAGATGATGCTTTCTGTATA
>JAUELF010240757.1:0-12628 GCA_031471495.1 Clinocardium nuttallii
GGCCATGTGGAAGATTAGTTTTAAACTAAATATGTTCACCCTCTTTAAATAAAGTCTCTTATCTTATCTTATCTTATATTTACATTGTGAAATAGTCGTCACTTCTGCGTGTCGAATGACACAACATAGTGCGAACTGTATTTAAATATAAATTGTTGAGTGTACATGGACTAAGGCACACAGTGTCAGTCGACATATTATGTAAGTGTCATTTTAAAACTTTGGTGCTTTGCACACACCAAAGTGCGCAGTGTCAGAAAGAAAATTGTGCAAGTGGCAATGTCGTTAAACAACAACCCCGGTAGCCGTTTGAGGAACATAATGATCTCTAAACCGATGCTTTCAAAATGTACAAATAGTTTCAAATAGTCTTTGCCATCAATTTGAGATATTACTGTACGTGTTCTACATAGCTCAAACATATATATGCGCATTAATACTCACCTCCATTTGTGAATACATAGTGTGAAACTGTTGGTCGAAGTGTGTTCATTGACGGTGCTGTAGATGCTTTAGCCACTTAAATAAACACAAATATTCAGTTTTAATTTAGTCACCATGAATACGTATTGTCATTTGAAATATAACAATGCTGAAGGAAACATCACGTACTATTGAACGTTGATTAGTTGTTGTGTTCGTTCAATGTTGATAACGGAATTATTCCTAGTTAGTCTAGTACTGCTGCGGGTGTTGATTGTTTCTTAACGCCAAGGACATTTTGCATTTTATGGATTGTCTCCCTTTTTCAAATATTCAAATGTTAGTGATTTTACATTGATCGTTAAACTCCATTTAGAAGAATTGACTTACAAACTTTCTTTAATAGTCTGTAAACTAAGTGTGTCCGTCGTAAACAGAGCAATCTAGTCCGCAAACATGAGCACATATACAGAACAATATTTAAATCAGATTCAGTGAGGTTATAAAAAACATTTCTTTCGTTTAAAAAAAATGCATAGTTTAGTTTAAACTTATTTATTTTACATCGATTACGAAACAAGCTTTAAGCGTATATTAATCGAGCTCGATGTCTGCTTTATAACATACACAATGTATATGCACACGGTCTTGAATATAGCCGCGGCAAGAGATTCAGGGTCTAAATGCATCTGGATATAGTGAAAGAACGTAGGTGTACCCGCGACATTGTATCATTGTCTCCGCTGTCCGTAAATACGGGATACATACCTAAATGATATTGTGCTAACTACTTCTTTCGAAATACAAGAAGTATTATATATATGAGTTAAAGGTGGGTGTTATTTAGACAAAAAGTCGATATAAAAGACGCGTGTGTATATAAGGACTTGCCTGTTGTAGACGCAGTAGAATGTTGGCCGAGATACTGTAGAAAGCCGGATATGATACTGCCAATATATGTAGGTTGTTTTGTTGTGTGGGAACCTAAAGCAATACATATATTTTCTATCTGGCTATAGGACGAACTGCATCAACCGCTTATTATTGTTCATATCTACAATATATTTATCATTTACAAGAAGAATTGAGCAGAAAGCATTGAGCGTATTGCACACATGCGACGAAACTGCATCAGACGACATAAATATATATTGGCAACTTTATAGAATTTTATAGATGTATACGTTAATGATACATTATGGATACGTGCTATTTTTGTAACACTATTTTCAAAATTCTTCTGCTGCTGCAGATACGTATACAAGTATCTGCTCTAACACCTATAGCGACCTTTGCGGTGAAACAATAACACATTTATAATTACAACAGACCCATACACATTTATATACATGTATAAGTGTACAGTTTATTGTCACTTTTCGGATATTGGATAAGTTTAATTATAGGTTGTTTTGTCTTATGTGCCGTTGGTGTAAATATTTAATTGTCTTTGACAAACAAGCCCAGGTGATTTGTGAAACATGTCGTTAATACATTTCAAACACAAATAAATAATATGAGCCGTCCAGCGAGAACACCAACACAGTGGACTTACCCGGTATATACTTTTCGCCTCCCATGGATGATATTCTGTTTCAGGAATCATTACTTTATACCTCTATTCACCTGAGACGGAACGTGTCGGCCCGGATCAGTATGCGCAGACTGCGTAGGCTGATCCGGGGTCGATACTTTACGCAACGCCCACAATGTTGGTTTTCTCGCGAGATGTCTCATATGTTTATAACCAATTCGTTGTAAAATTAGGTTATTCTCTATAAATATATTAATATGAATGTTTAGTTCTACCAAAACAAAAAATGATGTTGCAACAGAATGTTCTCTGAAAATTGTAATAGTTTAGAATAATGTTAAAAAAGATCAGCATACATTTGTATTGAGTGTGACATTGGTTAATATTAGCAAGATATTCGTCTAAAAGATTTTCAGAAATAAATAATACAGGAATCAATGGTTAGGGCTCTTGTTTAGGAATCCAGTAGGATACTATTTTAATACAAACTACGTGACCAAAAGTCTTTATATAATTAAGTTTTAAACTGTTGCTATAGGAGATCTAGTTGACACAGCAAAGGAAATTGGTGGGTTATATATAGTAGCTGAAATGTACACATGGTAACCGATACAAATAGTGTATTATAACTTGACAATCTTATCGCAAGCCTGTCTGCCAAGAATACACTAAGCTATAATTTATAGTACGTAGCCTTCCAAGAAATATTGTAATGGTATCTTATATTGAATACAAATAAGAGATGAAACATGTACTAAACTCCCTTAGTATGTCTGTTTATTGTTAAACGTGTTTTAGACAATGCAAAAATTAAATTCCCTTTAAAATATTACCGAAATAAAGGCATTCGACACTCCTTAACAATGTACCAATTATAGATGCAGACTGATCTATCATAATAATTAATAACACAAGTCCAATGAACGCAAAGTAACTTTCTGGTGAATTATCATGCAATTTCAGTATAATTTCTCATTTTCAGTCAGTGTATTTCAATATATTTATAAAGTATACTATAGTTTAGATGTTAGTTATACCAGGCACATTCTGGGATAGTTTTCGATGCCAAACCCAGAAACATAAGCGCCATGAAGGAAAGTCATTACTACCAGTGTTAGAGTCTTTGGCAAGATCCGGCTTGAGATCGAATCCGGGACCTTCTTCTCCCGAGGCAGACTCTGTACCACTACACCACCAGTACTACATATGACCTACGGTATCAACAAAACTTTGTGACTGGATCCTGTAGTATTTACCGTATTCACAAATAAACGTGTTGGTTTCTTCACATATCTTTGTCTCCCAAAGTCCATGGTTCCCCGCATCTAATACGGTACAGTCCTTGATTCCATGACTAACAGCGGATGGTTCAGAGGGTTTCCAGTTGTTGTACCCTGACAAGGATCCTGCAATTAAAATTTAACCGGGATCCACTTCAAAATACCATATAACATGCTTCAGGAAAATCCGATATGTTCCAGTATTTGAAATGTTTTACTTAAAACATGATGCCGTACCTGAGAGTCGGTAATACCCCAATCCAAAATAACGCCTACACGGAGTCTATCAGAAAAGAAACAAATAAGTATTGCATCCCTTATTTGTGACTTTAGGTACTAGTTTAAAATGATTTGTTTTGTTTGAAAGGTATAATAAAATCACCCTTATTTAGAAATTATCATTATGCCGCACTGCTTCCTGTCTTTTACATACCTTTTTCATATAAATTAAAAGTATGAGAAACAATTCGACAATTTAATTCTTAGTTTGGTCTTAAAATGAACTTTAAACAGTTTTCGTTGTGACTCGAATTATCACGAAATAGTTCAGCTAGTTGTACTTACCCGATGTCCATTTGAAGACATGTTCATTTTCATAATCAGTGTACCCAATCCAGACTTTCTGGTGAAAGCCGTTGTTTTGGAGAAATGCCTGGACAAAGTATTGTTCTTGAATATCAGCAATGTCGACAATATGAGCACCAAAAGATTGGCAAGTACCAACAGCACCGGAAACTGTCATTCTAATGTTGGGGTCCATCGCATAGCAGCTATTACCGCTTTGTCCAAGGAAATGATTAAACTGCAAGGTCACGGCCCATGACTGTACTAATTGCGGACATCGTGATACATCTGTAATGATACATATATGATAGATACCAAGGCACTCTCACAGCATATTTCCTAATTCCTGATATAATACCAGTTAGGCTTACAGGGATCACGTATACATATATTGTCGCCGTGATATAAGACAACATCTATGCTAAATGGGCTATTTCGGATTGTCTTAAATCTCCGTTTCGCTACGTCTTAATAAGCGAAAGTATCTTGACCGTAGAATGACTACACATGCTGTGTATTGTCACGAGAAACATAATAGGTCTGCGTCACACGTTGGCGGGCAGTAGATGTTCTTTTGAGACTGTCCGTACATGAAGGCACTACGCGCGCATATGCTTGATTGATGTTTTGGTCATTCAATCAATAATCTGAGTAAAATGAGTGCTTTGGGCACACCGCTTTAACATTTAATGTATCACAACAAATACCGAGAAAATAATGGCAACTTTTTCTCACAGTGCGCCCATACACACAACCATTGGCCAAAGGATAAACTGGTGAACTGTAAACACTTACACACGGCGTTGTCAATTATATTATGCCGACCAGTTCACCTGATTGTAAGTTTCCTGACCAAATGGCAAAACCTGGTGCTAAAGTATTCGTTCCTTGTTCATATTAACCATAGCTACTAGTATACATAGTGTTGTGTTGATGGGGCGCTTGTTGGTGCGGCTTTGCACACTTTCATGCGAACGAGGGCCGGACATAAATTCGTGCCAAAAGTGTCAAAGCCGATCACCCACCTGGAAGCCGTTTGCGAAGCATAATGACAAAAACGCCGGCTATAGGACAGTTGCATTCAATTAGCGATTTTACGAATGACGTAGCTCAAAAAAGTACAGCATGATTACTCACCTCCATTGTTGAATACCGAGTGTGCAACTGTTGTTCGTGGTGTATTCACTGCCGGTGCTTTAGAAACGTTTACAAATTAATAAACAAAAAATGTCGAAAAGCATTGATATTTCATACTGTTTTTCACAAATGTTGTCTAAATTAATTTTAACATTGTGCAGTCCAATTGTATTTACTTGAGACTGTATAATAAACACAAATGGCCTACCATTTGTTTTCAAGCTTGCCCAATTGGTTTCTTTTACTACCTCTAATTATTAGCTTATATGTAATCTTAAAACTCAGGGTTGTACAGATGAAGCTCCGATTGATTAATCCATGTCAGAACACATGTATACCCTCCTTGGTTGTGTAGTGGTAGAACGTCCGCATCGGATGCAGGATGTCGCGCGTTCGATTCCGGGCCGGGATATACACATACATGTACTTTAAAATTGGTAGCAATGGCTTTCCCTCATTGGAACTCAGAATTATTGAAAAAGCATAATGACTGGCTGGTGCCAAGATACATGGAGTAGTAAATGTTAACTTACAAAGGAACCGTCGTGATGTAAGAGATAATATGGTGAAAGTCGTGTAAGGCACCAAACAGATAAAAACATTAGAATAAATGTAACGGACAGTGAAAATTAGTGTGTGTTTAATACATATATGACAAAGGTGGTTTTCATACAAGTCGCCTGTCAAATTGTTTGACCTTCTTACTTTTCGAACCTGGTGGTAATCATAGTTTCATTTCTAGTGAGTTTCCTTAGAGAGACTACATATTCATAAAGTCGTCTGTTGTATGGCGGAAAGCATTAATAAAGTATATATTCATTATTATCACATGTAAAATAAGGCTAGGACAATTAAAAGTGTATCCGCCATCTACTATCAACATGTCAAAAAAACAAAACTACTTGGTTTATTTTGTTTGACAATTGGCAAATATGTTGTAGTACCTGTAGTTTGTGTTGAGGAACTGGCAGTCGTAGAGGACATATGTATAGGCGTCGTAGTTCTCGTAGTTTGAGTTGTGGAACGAGTCGTAGTTGGTGTAGTTGCTTTAGTGGAAGTGGATAGCCTTACAGACGTAGTTGTAACTGATGGTGAAATCAACAGCAAAAACAATTATTAACATTTGTTTCTACTTTCTACGAAAGTTAGTTTTGTTTTAGAATAATGCGGAAATATGTCTGTTTCTCAAAACTGAACGTTTCACTTAAACTATTACTGTGGTTTCCCGATAACTCGTTGTAGAAAGAAAAAAATGCTTTTAAACTTACAATACTTGTTCGACACTATTACCTTCAACAACAGACAAGTGTACATATAATTATGCCAAGATTTTTGTCATAATTATGGCCCCTTTTCAACGTTCAAGATATCGCTATGGAGTTTGGAATACTTATTAACCAACATGACCCTATCTATAGACAAGAGAAGTTTACTAAGTAAATGTTTTATGTTTTGTCTATTATTGCAAACAGTTTTGTTTTATTGTCAATCACTAAATAATCGAGAGCGCTGTCTTACGGACAGCTCTTGTTTCTTTATGCTTCAAATAATGTAACTGTGCTTAACTAAAATGTATTCATAGCCTTCCTCGATATTTGGGATCGACATTATATACAGGAAACGTCTGCATTGTCCTTTCTACTGAGTTGTCCATGTAAGTAAATGTATCCATCCATGATAATCGAATGAGAATGTGTACATATTTTACTTAACATTACGGACAAGGAGTTATTGGGCATCATGCGCAGTGCCCGTAAATCAGGTTAATTTTATGAGGACCAATAGTTTGGGCATGTTGTCAATGCTAGAGTGGTTTTAATGTACAAGTAATCAAGCAAGAGCCTTCACGATATTCGAGTTTTTATGGATCTCATTCCAGGCTACATGTACACACAACACTAAATAAGTTAGATCCGAGTCGCAATGTAAACATACACATTTTCTATTGACATTTTTAGTTTATCCAAGTAGTAGTCTTGTTTCTTTGCAAGCCATATATTGTGTTACTTTGAAATTCAGGATATCTGACGAGAGCCGGCTTTAAGAGACGACTGACATCGGGTCACTTTTGCGTCCATCCGTATGTTTGTCCTTTACTACTTCACTTGTTGGAAGGCAAGACAATCGCATTTTCGAACACACTTATTTACCAATGTCGTCTACAGGCGGCGATCCAGGACATGTTTGCTGCAAAACCATTCCACTGGATGAATCAACGTATCCAACCTATGTGATAACAAATATAATTTGAGTGGTATTTTATGTCGTTTTCAACTTGAGTTACGCTATATATTACTGCGATAAAATATAAGAAAAAATTAGTGACGATATTATTTAGCAAAAAGTATTAATCACTTATTAATCAATCACGTCGATGGTATTGTTGAAAAGGTTTAATACAATTACACGGAAAGCAGATGTGCTTGATAACATTAAAACAATGGGAGAACGCCTAACATGAGCGATTTGTCCTTGTTGAGCGACTACTCGTTACATCATCATTTATCGTTTTACCTTTTTTAAGTGTAATTTTCCATTCGAAACAACTTAAACAATACCAAATGTCATATATATGGTATATTCACCATATTAACCTCGTGTTATCGTCGTGACTGGTTGCTCGTTACTGACCTACGAACGATATATTAGTTTAACAAGGCATTCTTGTTTTATATTGGCAGCGAACAGTGAATTGGTTTGGACGGAGTTGCAGGTACATATATGTCAAAGGGATGGGTTTCTTGACTCTTGCGTTCAGCATACCAATCTTTCAAGACAAATAAGGGCTATAACGTAACAGCCGATCGTCCAACATTCTATTAGGTTAATGTATTAGCACCACATGTAAGCCGTTAAGACATTCATGATATAAACATACCCGTTTTTTGAAGGCTATTCCGAATGATATCTGACTTTGAGTGGGGATTTCTGATTTACACATGAATTCGCTGAGCGTTCCAATTGGTTGTGATTGCAGAGATGCCTAAAAATAACGACATTTTTAAAGTTAAAATACAAGTTTTTAAATTGATACTTAGCCTCCTCAACCGTATCCGTCCTGTAATGGTTAGATCGTCCACATTTGGGGCGGGTATCCATGTTTCGCGGTCGGTAAATAATAAAAAAGACTTAACAAATGGCAGTAGTGGCACATTTCTGTCCTGGTGATAATGGTTGCGGGGAAAGCAATTATACTGATATATCGGTATCATTATAAAGATTACAGCTACCACTGGTGATTGACGCAAACTAAATATGAGACCGAGAGTTGAGACCGGGTGTCCAATTAAATGCCTACTAAGTACGCCAACGTAACATAACTGAACTCTTGTTCAAAACGGCGAGAATTAACGATACAAAAACATGAGCAATAAAATAACCACACCTTGCAAAGTAAGTACCTGTACTAAACACACATGTAAATAATTGTTATCATAAATGTTTGGTTATTTTCAACTGACGGTTCAGCTTTTGAGTGGCGGCAAAGTTGAGTACCATTGGACATGGCACATTTTATAGTTTAGTGTTAGGTCGCCCTGATATATCCCAATAAAACAATTGTTCATGACCAAATATATTTCTGATCGAAAACTTCTTACTGCCATAACGCTCAGATAGTATGGGTTATGTATGCTGTTTAAACATATAAACATATAGGCAGCAAACGTCTTTCAAACGTAAAGGCATAAAGGCGGAAAATTGTTTTGATGCGCGTTTCCTCTTTTAACCACAATACTTTCAAAATTCATTGTTTTGGAGATTCGTCAACTTGCTCCTGCAATTGGGAAAAGGCTAACCAGATATATACACATACAGGTGTTAAAATGAACTTACATCAGCATATACCGGTATACTTTTTAGATAGTTACAAATACATTGGTAGTCACTGGTTACGTCACCCAACCACGTTAATAACAACCCTATCCGTATTATCAGGACCATATTGCTGCAATTGAAACGGTTATTTCCACGTCGTCTGCATAGTTTATATGTTATTTCAGCTTCATTCTCGGAGTAAGAAAAGTGGTGATCTTTAAGCCCTTTTCTCAATGAACCGGTCCAGCTTCCGGTATTTCTGGGTGAAAAATAACCGTTATACGGACGTTTCTTTCCGAAAAATGAATTGCATTCTCACATTGCCGTCGTTGTCCCGGAGTGCCCCGCCCCCAGTTTAGAATCCGGGTGTTTCCTTTTGATCCCGATTACCCCTGTTTTATCTAAGATATGTCTCTAAACCTGATATTTGAAGAACGTATACATGCGTACGTGACGGACAATGACGAATCTGATCAGACCTTGCAATGTCACAGTGTTATCTGTTTTAACCTGTCTGCGAGGTCCCTTTTGTACATAAAGGTATTTTTATATAGGCGAAATATGTTGGTGTTTGTCAAACTAACTTTCTCTTTATATATGTATCCATGTTTGAATCCAAAAACTTTGATAATGATACTCATAAATATTGCTATGTTCTCTTCGAAATGCAAAGCTGGACATGTCCAATTTAAAACAAATGAAGAATTTCATGTTGGTTTTTGGAGTGTTTCAAATCTGGAAATCATTTTAATTATCTGTTTCATTTAGATTATGATACGATAATTAAGTCTGATACATTAATTCATGTTGATACACATTGAATATCCTACTGCTGGAGGAAACAAAAACAATACCTCTAAAGTTTGATTTAAGCCAACATTCCCTTCCTTTTGCAAGAGACAATTATTATGACTGGTTCATTTTTTATATCAATATTCAAGGTCAGACAATCTATACATCTTAACCCAGTATCTGTTACGACAATTTTAAACTGATCTTATATGAAATCATCGCAAGAAAAAGAGGACTGATCTGGACACGTATTTAGATTACGTACATACATAACATAACAAAACGTACATAGGAACAATTTCTCATTTTTTCCACAATATGTTTTCAAATGTGGCCTGTTCACTACGTATGCGGCAACAATCCTATGTTTTAAAAAAGGGTTTAGATAAGGGAGTTTCATCGTCTGGAGTGTGTAATGTTAGCCTTTAATATGACATATTATAATCTGGTCACCTATTGTATGGCTGATAAGCAATCGAAACAATGTTTAATGATTTGGGTTCTCGTAACATATGCTCATTTCTTGCAGGGTGATATCGTATTAAGTAATACATTTCTTGCAGGGTGATATCGTATTAAGTAATACATTTCTTGCAGGGTGATATCGTATTAAGTAATACATTTTTTGCAGGGTGATATCGTATTAAGTAATACATTTCTTGCAGGGTGATATCGTATTAAGTAATACATTTCAAATCAAAAGAAATAATTACGAAAGAAATGAAATTGTTAATAAACAATCAACAATTAACCAGCCAAAATATACTGTCCGAGCTATAGAGCATATATCTGGCAAATATATTCGAGCGATATAGACGCAATTTTCTTTTTTTCCAAAAACTCATTTTCACTTGACTACAAATATAGTTGACGCTACTGTCGATGGTTTGTTCGTTTTGAAAGGTGGTTAACGCCAATCTAAACAATATTCCAGTTATATCACGGCATTTCCTGCATATTTTAACTCGAACTTCAGTTATTATTTATCCTGATACTAATGCATCAGTCGTAATGCCATCCGCGCAACCCTGGGCGTAACGGGGTGTAACCATCAACACCAACGATAAAGTCATTGGTATGGCCCGATTGCGGAATCAAACCCGGTTATTCCGCTCCGAAGGCGGTCCTTATAACTACCATATGAGCCGATAGAAAACCATCATTGTGGATTCTGCGTAAAGTATCGACCCGGGTCAGCATAAGCATGCTGTACAAGCTAACCTGGACAGACAATTTTCGCCTCCTGTGGATTTTCTGTTTCAAGAAGCATGTGTCGACCCGTATAAGCCTGCACATGATGATCTGTGTCGATACATTATGCAGAGTCAATATTGTTGGTTTTCACATACATTTATATACATCGGAACCGGTTTCCTTCTGATGAAGAGGTTCAGGTAATTTATGGCTCGCATCTTAATCGTGTGTTTCAGACGGCAGGTTTCCCTCCTCAAGATGATTTCAAATCTAAAAAGCGCTCATTATCATGCGATATAATCATGTAGGTAAATACATGTACTCGTAGGTGTAATTTACCACCATCATTTAGAAGAAGCTTGCAATTAAAAGCCATGACCTGGCCACGTTACACGAAAACCGACCTTCGGGACTTTTCAAACAATGAAGACCGATCTCTACACGCAGTTCAACGATTAGTCGATGAATATCAATAGCTAACAAAGAGTTATGAATACAAAAATAAAACCACTTTCTAAGGTTGAATAGTTGGACTGGTTTGGTCAACTAAAAAGGGTTGTCTCTATAGCCTTTTGATTGCAACAACATGTCAAAACAGGCGCCAAGACGATTGTTGTATGTACGAACCGGTTATGTAATGGGATTACTGGGTAACTCCTACGGAATAATGGCTACTCCACCGATTTAATGGAAGATGTGATTCTGGTTTTATGTTGCTTTCCACAGTATTTCAGTAAAATAACTGCGACTGAACATGTATAAATGACCAGAGGATAATTCACCAGTACTTTGCTTGGAATGATGCCTGGTCTAAAGGAATCTACCGTGACCATGGATAGCGGGGGATAGAATATAAAGAACTCATGTAACGTCTGGCGCGAATCGATCTAAATGTTAATTGCAGCCCTGTTATGGAAAATACAACGTTTGAGCCAAACAAAGTTCAACATCGACCGAGAATTTCAAAAATTCTACATTTAAACGCCTTTAATTTGCATCGCATTGTATTAGATTGGTTGGCTGTGTTTCAGATGCAATATAACCCAACTTCATCTGCATAATCTGTGAAATGTGCCGTTCCACGAGAAAACCAACAGTATGGACGCTGCGTTATGTATCGACCTAGATGAGCCTGCGTAGTATGCGTAGGCTAATCCGGACAGACCCATTATGTATCAGGAAGGTATAGAGTAATGCTTACTGAAACAGAAACTCCACAGGAGGTGGTGCTTAGGCTAATCTGGGTCGATATATTACGCAGAGTCCACAATGAGAGTTATCTTATGTCACGGCTCAAATGTACAATGAGTTCAATATGTAATTGTGTAACATTCTTTTATTAATTTTGACATATAAAAAGTCCATGCAATATCCTACAGTTTAAGGATGTACTGAACTGAAAAGTGGATTTTTCATAATATTTAACTTTTGTTGTAATATTGTTTTTATGAAAGTTGGATATATGTTAAATTAAAAAAACACAAAAAAAATGTATGGTACTGCGCTTTATTTTTTGCTAGATCAATTTATAAAAATGCCCATGAAAAATAACAAATTCACGCAAATTGCCGATATTCGAAAGATGATGATGCTAATTGTTAATCTTCTTGTGGTTATAATCTCATTCTGAAGTTATTTTATCCATATCTTTGAAGTTCATGTGATACGTTGTAGTTAAAGCTAAAAAATAGACTCTATTTTACCCTAATGAGAACCCATATTTGTCAGGTGTAAGAATAGACAAATACTGTTGAAAATGACATGAATTTCCCCCAATCTTGTCAAAACATGACAAGTCGGACATCGTGAACGATGGATGTCGTTATTAGAGTAGTTATGTTTCACTGCTTATTGATAGCAATTTTATATTTCTCTTGCTGTGTTATAA
>JAUELF010240768.1:0-22197 GCA_031471495.1 Clinocardium nuttallii
CAGGGATCATGAATAATTAAATTAAATTGCGCGCTAAATGACCTTAGCTGTCGATGCGCCATAAAACAATATACATTTTATTCATTCATTATTGAGGGTCAACCATAGAGCTTGTTACTAAAAAAGATTACTGATAAGGACTGACCCTAGTAGCACATTCAGTTAAGTTGCCTAACAAACTGTTAATCTTGTATATATACAAATTGCACTTGAATTAGCATGAATTCAAATGTAGATTAAGCAAAAGATGTACAGTGCAGTGAAAAAGTATCTCATCTCTTGTTCCCATGATAGTGCTTAAAGATATATTTATATATTGTTCAGTTGTTTACTGTTTCATCAATGTATTAATTAACCCTCTCCCACATGTAGACACACATTGATGCCTCTGCAGCGGATGACATTTGAAAGCATTGTGACAAAAGGGGGAAATTGGTCATAATGAACAATTTCTATTTTTGCAACTTTTTTCAATACTAATGTTCATTTATGAGTGTATCTGCTTTTGTTGCCTGGAAAAGGTTAATGCAGACCTTTCTAGTGACATTGATGATTTGCATCAACCTTCTCTTGTTATTATTTATTATACATCCATTGTTAAAAGTGCAGATGATCTACAACAGCAACTTTGACTTTTCATTTTGTAACATGGATTGGTCAAAAGGCAGGTGATAGGATACTTCCAAAAGTGTTAACCCTTTCCCATATACTATAAATCTGAACCAGACAACTTTGAAAACATCTTGACAAAATTGTTGAAATCTCTTTAAATGAACAATTAGAGTTGAAAGCATCATAAGCAATTTCTCCTTTAGCCACATTATTTTCAAAACATTTCACCTGTGTCAAAATGTGTCTGCAAGTGGGAAAGAGTTAAATAGGGTTCTGCCAAGGCCAACACCTTTTATATCTTTAAAATACCACATGGCCAAATGCGTTCTAATTTCATAGGCCATTGACAGATTGATGAAATAATTATTCTTAAATACTTTATTAACTTTATTAAGGTGTTTATTAAGCCTTATTCATAAGTTGTCGAGCTTGATGTAGCAAAGTTTCCTGACTGACTGAGCCATCAGTCCTAAATAAATGAAAATCTCTGACATTTAAATAAAACCGTTTCTTATTGTTCTATTATACATATTATCACAGATTAATATAGAAAAAACACTGGTACTAAGTTATTAATTTGGTTAAACTTCCGACATTAAACTCGGTTAAACTTCAGATATAAAAGTAAACCTGTTTGTTATTTTTGAACTATAGGTATCACAGATGAAAACAGAGAAGATGCAAAATGGTGCGTTTCAACATCCAGTCTGGAGAAGAAAATTAGATTTGCAGCAAAGAACATGTTCAAGTCTATCAACACTGCCCATAAAGATGCTCTCTCTGCAGAGGAATACTCGCAATCAATTAAGAAACTGACTGGAGGGAAAGAGCAGAAACTGCTTCTGGCAGCAGGTTGGTTCAACTATTTAACCCTTTCCCTCATATAGACGCTTTCTGACGCCTCTGCAGCAGACGGCTTTCTGAAAACATAGTGACAAAAGAAGAAATTGCACGATTCGTGCAATTTCTCCTTTTGCCACAATGTTTTCCACTTTTAGTTATCCATTTAAGTATAGATATCTTCTATGTTTGGACAAAATCTGTGCAAAGTCGTCTACTGCAGGAATGTCGTATGAGGGAAAGTGTTAATTCAACTACGTTTCGACTTAAGAAGAACAGAACATTATGCCTACTGAAATCAGAGACATAAGGAATTTTATGTCTGCTGAAATGAAGGTATACCCCCAATATACGATAAACTTGTATGTTTTTTAACTTATTTCTTGTCTAAAGCAGGGACACTTTATATAAGGTCCCTGCCTAAACCCTCACCACTTACAACAAATCTGCATCCGACGATTTTTAAAACATGTAGGCAAGATTATGTTATATAACTATAAAGGGAAGGTTAATCATAAAAAGGAGTTGAACAAATTGTGGCGAAAAGGAGAAGTTGCTCGTTTTGAGCAATTTCTTCTTTTATCACTATGTTTTCAAAAGTCGTCCTTTGCAGAGACGTCAAAAACCCGTTCTCATAATGATACCAGGATAATTGCACACTACTTGTGATACAGCTTTAGCAGAACACACAGTGTGGTCACAATTCGAGATTTTTACCTGCCGCGGGCTGATGGAGGGATAATTGTACCTTTCGTTAGTTTTATTTAACACGTAATCAATTAGCATACACACGTAACTGTTGACCCATTAGGGACACACGGACAATGGTAAGGGGTGTGACACAGGCTAGATCTCCCGTTGTTTAACCCTTGACCCTGTGTTATAAAGGTATACGTCTTTCTCTAATACAGACTTTAAAAAAATGCAGCAGACGTCTCTTGAAAAATATATGGAAAGAAATTATAATTTTATGATATGTCATACATCTGATTTTGCAGATGAAGCCCATTCTTCCACAGATGTTTTCAATGTTGATGACTCCAATAGTGCTTCCGTAGTGATCGTTGCAATACGTTTGAACTTTCAGGGTCCAGTTCACCAACCTTACCTAGCGCTAAGTAATACTAAATATTTTTTGTTTTTTCCACAATATTTTGTAAAATATGAACTGTGGAATGATTTTAAGTAAATGAAAGGTTGCAGACAAACAATACTCGTTATTAAATGACATAGCATTTTTATTGAAGAAAAAACAGACGAAAAACGGATCGATGTACTGCACCTCATTTAAGTATTACTTATCATTTAGAAAAAACTAACAGATCTTTGGGGATTAATGACTCTTACCAACAATGATTCTGTCATATCACGGCGGCCAGATCACCAAACCAGGTGTTTCATGTCTTATTTACACTAGGCTTTTCCAAGCAACTGGCTGCTATTCTACATAGACCATTGGTGGAAGTACAGCTACGAATATAAGCTAAAGAATGTTCTCATTGAGAAATATAGAAGAGAAAACGCATTTGTTAATCAAAGTAAATATGAACACTGCTTCAAGATGCATTCATTTACAATTTATACGTTGTCGAAATCAATCATCCAAATTAGAATCGATATTTAGAAATAAAACGTTCGCTTGTTCTGAGCAATGTTTTATATTTCTTTCATTCATGTTTTTACCGCTGCTTTCTGATCTACAACAGATCTGCAGAAAACGACTTTAAAGTCAGTTAGTCTAAATTGTAAAAAATCTCTATAAAGGAAAGATTAATTATCTAATTCAACTAAGGTGTTAAAAAGCGACTGTATTTGGGAAACGGCTCTATTTGTGGCATGAATGATATCTATAGTAAAAAGGGACAAAGGGTCAATATGTCACCTTTCAAACACATTACCTTTCTTTCGTGGTATTTGACAGGTGAAATTGACATACAAATTAACCCGAATGTGTCAATAATTCCATTTACGGAATTTATGGCCACTTGCGTTATTGAATCATATGACAGCAAACCGTATTAGAGTTATTTAAGCTTTTCTTCATTTCAGCTCCAGCTAGCATGTTCACGAATACCCGTCGATTATTCGAACCGAGAGTACCCGCCGATTATACGAACCGAGAGTACCCGCCGATTATACGAACCGAGAGTACCCGTCGATTATTCGAACCGAGAGTACCCGTCGATTATACGAACCGAGAGTACCCGTCGATTATACGAACCGAGAGTGTTTATCTAGTACATACTAATGTGACACACAGTCATTCAACGCCAGTGATTTTTCTCGATTGCAATTTTTTTCTTCAATACAATACAATATATTTCATTGCTTAAAAACTACAACTTATAGCAGTTAAACAAACACAAATCATACGCAATGTTTTTTCTAAAGAGGCCCATGTTAACCGTACGTAAATGCACGAATGCAGGAATGCAGGCTTCTTAAAGTACACATATTTGAGGAGTGCGGATGAGACTGACTGACATTGACTTTTAACAGACCTAGTTAATTACAATCTCATTAATACACAGTGCATATTTAACCCAATTTTGTTCTCGTATTTATACATAAATATGCACACAATAAAGAAAGTACATGCCTTCTAGTCTTTAGAATCTTAAAATTAAGATAAAACATTGTTAATTGCATAATAAATGTATTTTGCTAAATAATTTACACGAGCGCTCGGTACAGATTCATAAGAAGTCTCTATGTAAGAACGTTGCTTATAATAAACTAGTCGATGACAGTATAGATATTTTTGCAAAGAGCTGTCTCATCCGAAATCAGTATTCTTTGCCTTTTAACTATAACAATATTTAAACAAAAATATAACACGAAAAATGGAGTCCTCCGTTCTGAACAAAAAAGAGTCTACTTTAAATTATTCGACGCTGAAAGGGTTACATCGAGAAAAGAGCATAAACATCAAAATTTGGTAGAGGTATAATTTTGACCCTGACATGTTAAATGTCAATTTTACATTTACTTAAAGAATATAATCTGACCATTGACATACCAGAGTCCGACATTTACATTATAGATTATAAAGTTACGCCATAATTATTTCGCTGCACCGATTTTGTAGATATGTAAATTTATGCATATGACAGCCTAGAATCAATAGATGGGTATCGTAAATGACAGTAATTAAAGTGACATAGTAACACAACTCTAGCGCCACACAGCGTCATTACGCAATTGGCACTCTGACTTCTCTAGCTTAGTACAGGTTGGTTTAACTCTGGGGGTGTTCTGTGATAAAACTGAACAATAAAAAAACGGCGTTTTAAACTCCAGTAAATCTTAGGTGCAGTATACATCGATCCATATTTGAACTAGAAATTTACTGGAAACGGTAAGAATGTATTACTATTTTTAAAGCCGAGCCCTGGTAACCCAGTCGATAGCGACGTTGGGTTTTATCCAGGGGCTGTAAGTTTGAATCCCAACCTGCGTTCAGAAGGCGATTGATTACTTTTCAATACGACCATTTAAACCCTTTCCCATATACAGACACTTGCTGAAACCTCTGCAATTACTAACTTTTGAAAACATATTGATAAAAGGAGACATTTAAAGTAATTTTAAATTTTGCCTCAATGTTTTATATTTTGCAGTTATTATACCATAATTTATAGAAATTTTCATTGTTTTTGCCTCTATGTTTTGAATGTTCTTTGCTGTAGAATTGTTGTATTTAGGAACGGATTAAACACTTTAACTGTACTTGTGTCTATGCTTCATACTGATATAATAATGGTTTTGATAATGTAAATATTACCGATCTTTATTAATAAGTAATTACAATAACAAACAACTGAAAGGATTGAGTTAAAAGGTAATTATATAAATACCTAACCCTTTCCCACCAGCAGGCGAGTTTGAAAACATACTCCCACCCCAACATTTAAATGGAAACTCCCTTCTTTAATGAAAGTACAATAATTGAGTTGAAAACATGGTGACAAAAGGAGAAATTGCTCGTTTTGAGCAATTTCTTCTTTTGTCGCGATGTTTTCAAAAGGCCGTCTGTTGCAGAGCCGTCAGATGATAGAAATGGTTGATATAGCAGGTTTAGAATTGGGGACCGGGGCGTGACATGTCTTAAGTACATACCGGTCAATTGGTAAATCACAGAGACCATAAAGGTGTAAAAGAACATAAACACGCGATATCAATTTGAATTAAACGGACAATATGTATTTGGCATTTATATAACCTTATGGACCCTTCACTATATAATCTTTATTTCCTCCAATAACTAAAGATTACACAAATATAAATTATATGATTATTAAGGGAAAAGAATAAAAGAAAGATTACAAACATTTTCATTTAAATTACCACGCTGACATAAAAGGCAATACCTATCTTCAGATCCAATCATTTGAAAACAACCATAGAGCAGAATAAATGCACGGAAGGACAGTTCAAGGTGAGTTAATAAACAACCATAGAACAGAATAAATGCACGAAAAGACAGTTCAAGGTGAGTTAATAAACAACCATAGAACAGAATAAATGCACGGAAGGACAGTTCAAGGGTAAAATGTTGACCCGATCTAAATATTTCAAAAGTCATATACTAAGGAATTAGGAATACAACGTCCGGTTGGACAATTCGAAAAAGTATACGAAAAGGAATACATGTTCGATTTGATATTCGTTTTCCTTGTCTTTTAAAAACGTGACTACAGTGTATAGGGGAAATGGTCAGAGACGTTTTAGAGATAATATAACCAATTTTCGTCAATTAGGCATTTGACATTTCACACTACATGTTGCGCTCGACGACCAATTGCTTTGTAAATGTGACCGTTACAACATTGTACGACGGAATATTCGATGTCGTCAATGCTCCAGGATTCCCGTCGATATTTCATTCGCTTCATATTTGTTATCTTATATAGTATTGCGATATATTGCAATTGTGCGTCACTAAACATGGCAAACAGTGAGAAAGAAATACCCTAGAAGCTACAACCGTCTGTCTCAACACCGTGTCATCGAAATATGAGCAACATTCTGGACTCTGCGTAAAGTATCGATCCTGATCAGCCTAAGCATGACGCGCAGGCCAAACCGGACATTAACTTTTCGTCTCCTGTGAAATTTCTCTTTCGGGAATCATTACTCTTTACCCCTATCCCCCTGAGGTGAAATGTGTCGGCCCAGATCTGCAGGCTGATCTGTATCGATACATTACGCATAGGCCATACTGTTGGTTTTCGCCCGGTCGAA
This sequence comes from Clinocardium nuttallii, assembly GCA_031471495.1. Lineage (NCBI taxonomy): Eukaryota > Metazoa > Mollusca > Bivalvia > Cardiida > Cardiidae > Clinocardium > Clinocardium nuttallii. The sequence goes on from JAUELF010240768.1 coordinate 6,697, forward strand.
TTATATATGTGTATGAAAAGGTCGACTCGCATTAGTCTCAAAATTCAATTTGTTGTTCTTTTAACCGTTTCCAACTTGTAGACGCATCTGCGGCTGACGACTTTTGAAATAATTATCACAAAATGAGAAATTGCTCGAAACGAGCATTTTTGCTCTTTTGCCACAATGTTTTCAATTCATTTCAGTCATTATGCCTACAATTATAGATTTTTTCCATATTTTTGAGTAGACATTTTCAAAGTCGTCTGCTGCGGATTTGCTATATGTGGGAAAGGGCTAATTTAAGAAGGCAGCGTCGATCTAGGACAACTTGGTATACAACCGTCATTTGTTGTAAAGGATTTTCACAAAGTTATCAAAAGTCGTCAATACCAGGGAACATGTAATTATCGATCTATTCATTGATGGTATCTTAGAAAGTTATTGTGTTTTTCCTCAAGTGTGCAGTTTCCATATCAATGTAAATTTCTATCTTTCTGATCATTTTGTGTGTTTCATAATCATCAACTATGTGTTTGTATATATTCCTGTCAGTGCATCTGTTTATCGCTTCCATGTTTTCTTTTCATTTTGTCTATGAATGTATGTATTGTTTCTTTATCATAATCTTCAGAATTGGAGGAAATAATGATTTATATCTGCAAGGATACTCAGGGAAATTGGTGTGAAGAGCCGTCCATTGCCTGCAGTTTGCAACGTATTTGATCTTTTGTTTGTACGCTTTTTTACACCATATATCACAGCGATACCTATGTATATTACCAGTACTTCTGGTCCTGTTATTCTGAAACCACAGCGATTCAGCCGTAATGCGAAACCCCACAACCCTGAGTGCAAAGGAGAAAACTATTCTTTGCTGCACATTTTGATATGATCAGGCCGGGGATCTAATCCGTGACCTCACGCACTTTCGGCGGACGCCCTTCCATTTAACCATCGAGTCACTAATTGTAAGTATGTAAATTAGTTTAGTTGTTGTATAGTCGCATGGACCAAAGTTTGTCAATTCAAAATCTGTTCCGTTCTGTTTGCTGACATAATCCTAATTCACTGTCTTATACAAGAACCATCGAACACTAAAGAGCTGAAACTGGTAGTAATGGCTTCCCCAGTGCGTCTAAGTCTTGCGGGGATATGATAGAGACTGATGTAATAGTGCCATAATCTATGTTACCGGTAAGTAAAAGCCGGTTTTTACGCCACGTCAAACGATCTTCAGAGATTTTGAAATTAAAGACGGCAAATCTTGTAATGAGTTTATCAAAGTCATACACTTTTTTTGATACGGATGCTCCTGAGATATTTTATGACAGAGAAGAATCTGATTGGACTGCGCTATGCTAAAGGTTAAACGCCGTTTACGTAGGTCTTGAATACCACAAAGTATTTAATTATTTATCTAAAGGCGTGCAGTACGTGATTGTTCAATTGAGGTATGCTATATTCAAATAGTTTTTATTAATAAATCTGCTTATATACCCTCTTCTCTACATGCAGACGCATAGTGATCTATCTGCAGCAGATATCTTTTCAAAACTTTGTGACAAAAAGGCGAAATTACTAATAATGAGTATTTTTCTCTCACTTTGACACAATACTTTCAATTCTATCAAATAATTGTATATTTATTTATACAAAAATTTAACAGTTTCCATAATTTAGTCTAGATATTTGCGAAATCTTCTTCCGCAGAATTCTCGTATACATGCGGATAGGGTTTAAGAGCTGTCACTGTTTGACAGTTGGGTATTCGATACTAAATCAACAACCCAATTCCCATCTAATTAGTTCATAACTGGCATAATTAAATCACTGGGTAAACTGAACGTTTGGAAAAACACGGGTATTGCATTACAACACTACTACAGGCTGATTGTTTTACCCTTTCCCACCTGCAGACGTATTTGGCCGCATCAACAGCGGAATACGTTTGTGACAAAAGGAGAAAATCGTTAATAACAGCAGTTTCCTCTTTAAAACATGATGTTTGCATATATATTCAATATCTAACCGTAATTGATATATATTTTCTTTAGTAATATCAAGGTCGTTACGTATGCTGCAGATTGATTGTATGCACGAAAGGGACTATACCTAACAGATGAACATACATCATACAGGAAAACCCTAGCTACGGCCGTTTTGAATTTATTTATCGATTGTTCTGCTGACATGCTTCGTTTCAATTAACTCTTTGACCGTCTCGGTGGTATGGTAGAGCGTCCATATCGTTGGTGCGATACCCGATCCAAAGACTTTGCCATGGTAATCATGGCTGCCATTCCTTCGCGTTCAGGGTTAACATTACATCGCACTGGTGGCAGTACCAAGAGGCGTAAAACACCAAACAAACAAACAACAATCAACTCCTTTCCGGATAGACGCTATATTTACCCTGTCCCACATACAAGAAATATGTAACATGACTTTGAAACCATCGAAGCAAGCACAGACAAATCTCTGTAAATAACACTTTAGTCCTTGAATTGTTTAGAAAATATTGTGGCAAAAGAGGAAATCGTTCATTGTGAGCAAATATGTATCCGACCGAAGGTTTCCAAATACTCGTCAGACTTAGATGCTTCGAAAAGCTCACACATTGTTGCGAATGGATAAACACTGTCTGCACATCATGGTAGTAGTGCATCTTGCAAAGCAGACCTAGTGCAGTGCACTCTTGGTCTATAATGTTCACCAGCCATTTATTGATTCTTAACAAAGCAAATGCCCCTCTAACGACAAATCAGGACACATTTATGCACACATATGAAACACTTTTAAAAATGCAAGTATAATTATTTAATAAATTGGAAAAAACCCAATGATTTCAAAACCGTCTTCTATAGGTGCGTTATTATGCACATGCCTATGGGGGAATGGATTCACTATATTTGCTTTTAATGGTCACACACATTATAGGACAAACGTTCAGAGACAATGAATGCTGTCTGTAAATTTCAGACAATGTGTTCACAGTAGAAATGAATGAAAACAAAATGTTTTCACGACTGTAAGAATTCATTCCACAGCGACATTGCACTATTTAAAATCATTCAATTCAATTTCTTTATTTCAAGTATTCAGGCCTCTGGCCTTTATACATAAAAAATACAATAAGAAGGACTCAACCCGAATGAGTTAAATTACAGAAACAGTTTTGGAAATTCTTAAATTCTGAAATAGTGATATGATTATGAAAATACAAGTAAGTAATACAGTGTTTGTAATATGAGTAACGTCACGTGTAATCAAATGCAATACATGTTAATTTCTTTCCCACCTACAACACATCGGCAGCAGACGAATTAGGATCTGGGCTAAACAATGACAACTCTCTTTGAATGAAAGTATTGTTATCGAAAAGAGTTGAAAACATTGTGGCAAAAGGAGAAATTGCTCATGATGAACAATTTCTCCTTTTGCCACAATGTTTTTAAAAGTCGTCTGAAGGTGATGCGTCAGAATACGTCTGTATATTAACGGAAATTTCTGATTTTGCATGCTTTGTTCCACAGTGGTAGCCGGGTTGCTTGTGTACCGGTATATGGCTTGTATGGACTATCTTGATCAGACTGCTCGGAGGTACAGATTGATCTGGATACTCACTTGTCGCAGAAGCTCGAATTCCTGTCAACCTTCAACCTGGCTTATTTGTGTTTGCCGGTTAACCCTTACCAACTAACAGACACGTTTAACGCATCTACAGCAGACAGTATTTGAAAACATTATGGCAAAAAGATGAAATTGCTGTATCAGATGCTTTTCTTAATTCCGTCCTTATGATTCTAAAGTATTGTGCTGTTGGTTTGTGGCGTGTGTGAAAGGGTAAGAGGCTTACAGTATAAACGTTTATACCAATATGTTTAAAATGTTGAAAGAGCTTAGTTTCCGTTGAACACATTTTCCCTTTCGTATCAACATTATGTAGATTCATTTTCATTTATTCTTCCTTTTTTGTTATTGTTTCAGTAGCATTTGATGTATATATATTGGAGTTGAACGCCGTTTTCAACATATCTCCAGTTATATCACGGCCGCCATTTCACCTTCTCATGTGTTTCACACTCCAGTATTCCACACCACATATTTTCCAAGCAACTGGCTGCTTTTCCCCCATTGGCGAAGACGAATGACTCTGGTCAGAGTGACTTTTGTCAAACGTCGGACAGAATGTAGGCAGAGCTTGAGTTCGAACTCACAACCCCTGGATTGACAACCCGCGTCCTTACCGATTGAGCTACCGGGGCTCGGTTTTCAGTAGCAAGTGTTCAATTAAACCTATGTACATTAACCTGCTGCGTCAATTGTTATCATGTCAAAATCGCACTCTGTCACATTAAGTCCCAGTGTTTTAAGGAACTTGATTACGTTCGTGATATACTTCTTATGGCTATAACTAGATCATTGTTCTTTCCCTAATTAACCCCAAAACGGCAGTACGCCAATGATGTATTCCATATAGCATCATCTACTTCACGTTAGTAGATGTGTTTGCACCTTTAATGAAGTAACCCTATACACTCGAGACGTATCTAGACGTAAATGAACAAGCAATTTATTTTTGGCATGATCATATTTTAAATTATAACTCTACCTTGAAATATGTTTTCCACTATTACAGTAGCAAGCGTGTATAGGAATAATCATTATTAAATTGTTGAATGCGTGCTTAAATAGAGTTTTACACCGTTTTTAACATGCTTCCAGTCAACCCTTTCCCACCTACAACAAATCTGCAGCAGACGACTTTGAAAATACAAAGACACAATTTGGGAAAATGTTGAAAACATTGTGGCAAATGGAGCAATTGCTTATTATGAGCAATAATTCCTTTTGCCACACTGTTTTCATTAGTCGTCTGCTGCAAAGGCTTCTGCAAGTGGGAAAGGGTTAAACTTTCGGAGTTACCACTATAAACGGTAACTTCATTGTGTCAACTGTCCCAATACCGTCCTTATACGGCAACCTGTTCGGCTTCCCTTATATCTCCTTGTTGTGTAACACCGGTACTTCACACACCGGTACTTCACACACCGGTACTCAGCGCACCGATTCTTCACACCGGTACTCCACACACCGGTCTTTCCAAACAACTGACTATTTTTCCATGGTGGAAGACGTATGCTTGGTGTCGCATTGACTTTTTTCTGGCCGAGCTGGGGTATACATTATTTCCATTTTCAATGACCCTCCATCTTCCATACAAGAATATGTTGTTTTAGATATATCAAAACGAAGGAACTTCAATGAACATTAAAGCACACACACACATGACGGTTCTATCTATAGTGATTTACATATTTTAACATAACTTGTATATATAAATGCATTTTTAATTCAGTTCGGGCATTTTGAGACATTTTAAATACCCTCTGTACTGATATACTATTTTTAGAATAGAATGCTGTCAAACCACAGGAGTGAAATAAGTGTTAAATGTCTAGAGAAAACGTATGTTGAAATATTTAAATCAAAAGGGGAAATATTGCAGAAAAATGCGATATGGCTCGTTTTGTGAAATTTATCATTTTCCGACAGTGTTTCAGAATGAGTTGAACTATTTGACACTAGATCAACAGACGAGATATGTATTTATTTTATAAATATTAATTTCATTAATGTGGCCCTTAACGTTTGGTTCGATAGAAATAAAAAAGACAATATTTATATTGAGCGTTTAGCATTACTACTTAGGTATGACACAAATATGAAACTTCTATAAACACGAAATATGAGCATCTACCTTTGCCCCAATGTTTTCAAAAGTCGTCTGCTGCAGAGGTTTCGAGATCAATGTTTATTTATACGTATTAAAGTTCATCTAATGTGTTGTTTGTTTGCTTGTCTTTATTTACTCTCACTGTGTATAATTAACTATATGGCAAGCAATCAAACTTAGATACAAGGGAGTCCGGGTGCGAAACCCTAGCTTTTTCCGAAAAAAGACCTTGGTTCTTTTACGTGCCCGGTGTATAGCACCGATACACGCGATGTTTTACTTCTTGAAAGGACCAGTACTTGACCTCTAGTTGAGCGGACGACGCCTCAAAACACCTCTTAAGGTTTTAGGACCTGGACCGGGATTTAAATCCCAGATCTCTTGATTGACAGTCCAGTATGTTTACAACTGGAATACCCCACCACTCGAGTATTACGGTTGTCTTTCTTTGAAAACACCCTAGCAAAACATTGCACCAGCTTGAAAAGTTTATTTATAGAATAACACCAATAAGCAGTAACTCACATTCCTACAATGTTTTCAATAATACGTTTATGAGTACGCAAAACCCCCGTCTAGTTCCTATACTGAAGGGTTCAATGAGCCAACTAACACTGTGGACTCAGCGTAAAGTGTCGACCCTGATCCGCCTAAGTATGACGCGCAGACTAACCCGGACAGACACTTTCACCTTCTATGGATTTTCTGTTTCTGGAATAATTACTCTATAGTCTATTCCTCTATCCCCCAGAGAAGGAATATGTCGGCCTGGATCAGTCTGTGCGGACGACACATTACGCAGATGCCATAATGTTGGACAGCGCAGGCCGATCTGGACGACACATTACGCAGATGCCATAATGTTGGTTTTCTCGTGGGACGGCTCAAATGTAGATGATTTAACCCATCCATTGTAATTACATGAGGGGGTGGGGCCGACGTTAGAGGACAGATAGTTGACACATGATGACATTAAAGCTTAATGAAACCAAATAATATTCAATCCAGACTTCTATTATCATTGTGGGACTCTTCTGACGACACACGGGATCGAAATGTAGACACACTTCAACGGGCGCACCACCAGTCCAGCACGAGATCCAACTACGAGCTTTTCAACCGCAACAACTTTTACATACGCTATTGGAGCTGGAATTACCGCGGCTGCTGGCACCAGACTTGCCCTCCAATTGTTCCTCGTTAAAGTATTTTATTATAGTGGCATGTACATATACAACAAAACAATAGTACAAAAATAAATAAATAACACCCGGCCCCATGAGCCTATAAGTAACTTTTAAAATTGCGGTTGCGGGAGGTCGATCCCCAGTCGGGTCATACCAAATACTTTAACACTGGTAGTAATGGCTGCCCTCCTTGACTATAAGGGTTGCAGGGTAAGCATAGCGACTGACTGGCTGTTGTCAGGATAAATGGATCAGTAGTACTGGTTACTTGTTGAAACGTAAAACACCAAACAATCTATCAATGAGTCTTTACATGTGTCACTGTTATAATGCACATAGTATTGTAGAGCATCCTAACTTCGTGATTACCTCATATGTAACTTTGTACAAGCAGTCAACTGAGAAGAGTTGATATAATTTCTGGTGTCTAAAGATTCATGAAGTTTTGAATGCTTAACCATTTCCCTCATACGACAATTTTGCAACAGACGACTTTGACCATTGTTTGTCAAAAGAAGGAAAATCTCTATAATTGAATGGATGACTTCTGACTAAAAGTTGAAAACATTGTGGCAAAAGGAGAAATTGCACGTTTTGTGCAATTTCTTCTTTTGTCACTATGTTTTCAAAAAGCTGTCTGCTGCAGAGGCGTCAGAAAGCGTCTACATGAGGTAACGGGTTAAGATCACGAAGTTCAAATTGCAGCCAATATAGTAGAGCATAGTAGTGCCAGGGCAATATTCTGGTTCAGTTCAAACACAATGAAAGAACAGTAGAACAATATTTAAATTCCGCTTCGGAACTTGTGGAGTAGAAATTCACCAGAAAACGTTTAGAATAGTAACATAACTACTGGAAGAATGGGGTTATTCGTTCTGTTATTCTGTCAGTCGGTTACCAATCATAGCAGGAAGCTCGTAATGCATCATTACCAGTTCGCTTACTACACCGAATAGTGTAGAATCGTCATGTAAATATAACATCACTTTAGACGATTAACTTATCCAGAAATGCACGACTTTAAACAGCATTTATAAACAATATAGACATAACTCAACCTGCACATAAGGGTTAAACTATGCAGTATTAAACGCTCTCCCACCTGCAGGATAAGGGTTAAACTATGCAGTATTAAACGCTCTCCCACCTGTAGACGCATTTTGACGCAATGACGCAACATGCGACTTTTGAAAACCTTGTGGCCAAAGGTTAAATTGATCATGATGAGCAATTTCTACTTTGGTCTCAATCTTTACAACTTTATTTAATAATTAAGCTATCTTTAATGGAACATTTCTGTTATTTGTCAGTACGTTTTTAAAGTTGTTGCTGTAGATGTGTTGTATAAAGGAAATGGTTAAGGGTGACATAAATTCTACAGGGGACGAGTCACTATCTGTCTTTATGTCATAAAGGTTTGCATGTTGATGAGGCCAAATTACAATATGACACCACAACTTTCTCGTTTTTATATAATAAAAGTTTATTTTTATATAAATGTTTGTAGCTGTATTTTTCTTGGCTTGTGCTGTGCTTTACATTTGATTTATTTCCTTCTCACATTCAAGGTTCTTTAAATACACGTTTCCAGCTCTTTCCACCCTTAGACCGTTTTATACACACTACTTTTAAAAATCTTTCTTCAAAATACGACAAATTCAAATTTGACACAGAGTTGAAAACTTAGTGGGAAAAGTAGAAACTGCTCTTATTAAGATTTCAGGACGCATCGTCAGAAATTGAATTTAATTGCATTACGTATATGTTACATCATGACATACATAGGTATTAACGAGAAATCGGGGTAACTCCTCTAGTGTTTGGGTCATCTAATGCTACCATGTTTTAAAACCAACATTTACCTGGATAGATACTTTTCGCCTCTGTTTAAGGAACCAGTACTCTATGCCCCAGATACGGAATTTATCGGCCTGGATCAGTCTGGGTCGATACATTACGCAGATGCCATGATGTTGGTTTTCTTGCGAAATGCAGACCCATATTGGTGATTCCATGTAGCAATCGGCTTTTGATATGTACGTGGCAAAAGGAGAAATTCTTTAATTATTATTGCATTTATAGAGATGTTCTATATATGTTTGCTTATATATTTATAAAGTTCCCTGCTCCAGATTAGTTTTATGTTGGCGAGAGTAAAGGCCCGTTACTAAATGACACGACCCACACACATTGCAGACCTTTAAAGGTGCTGACCTCCAGATGGGGATCAACATTTTGATATGATGAAACTTCAGCAAATACGGCTAATAGTGACAACAAAGTAAGTAATAAATAGTTCAAAACCACCCAGTAAAAATGAAACTTACACGATCAATACTTTTAAAATGTTTATTGTACTGGTAAGTTAAATTATTACTTTATCCCAGAGTTATGATTCTTATATTTCATCTTCCTAGACAACTTTTGAACAGTTTTAACCCTTTGACTAAACAATCTATACTCTGGAGTTCAGCACCTTTAAATTAATATTCCACGTGTACATACATACCATCATGTCAACGATTATAGCCACAAACACGCAGTCCAAACCTTGTTTAATTGTTTACTCATTATGTAATCCACAAACAATGTGTATGCATGTGATGAATATATTAAAATGGGTTTGTGTTTCTGCCCACTTTTGTAAGTGACAGATCACTAATAGCCGCGCCTGTCGATATGGCGTCCTTATGCTGCTCCTATATATTATCTCTTTAACCTTTCCAACATGTAGGCGCTTTGGTCGCATATTTAGCATACGGCAATATTGTGGCAAATGATGAGACATTTCTCTTTTTTTCACACTTCTTTCAAACCGATCCAATACATATACATGTACATAATGTATAGAGATTTGCAATATAATTGCTTATTTGTTTAAGCAGCTTGCCACAATAGTTTAGTTTTCAAGGCGTTTCCTGGGTAAGTATTACTGGTCCTTTTATTCTGACACCAGCCAGTCAGTCGTTATGCTAACTCCGCACATCTGAGCGCTTGGATGGCAACCACTACTACTAATCTAAAGTATGTTGTATGACACGACAGGGGATCGAATCCGCAACCTCCCACTCCTCTACCTCTACATCACTGAGGCGAGGTATACTATGTTAGGAGATACACTAATATACCATGTCAACAATTACTTATAGGATTATATTGAAGACTATGGTGAGATGGCGCGGATGCAAAGGACCACTCAGGCTAAACAACAGTATTAACATAGGCACTGTGGAAGACAGTGTTGAAATGTTAGTGCGTCGGCTGGTACATAGGCCTACCATAGGTCATGGGTTCGAATTCCGTGATTAGCGGGCATGCGAATACTGGTTATTTCTCCAGGAAGCGTAACAAGTATGAGCTTAAAGCTTATTTCACAATTGATGTAAAACAAAACAAAACACATAGGCCACCGGATTCCTACATATGAGCATTTACTAAAGAAAACCAACCTTATTGACTCTGTGTCATATATCGACCCAGATCAGCCTGCACTGTCTGGGCAGGCTAATACGGGCCTACGCACTCCGTCTCAGATGTATAGAGTAATGATTCTTGAAACAGAAAATCAACAGGAGGCAAAAAGTATCTGTCCGGGTTAGCATGCGCGGCATGCTTGGGCTGATCAGGTTCGATACTTTTACGCACAATCACAATGTAATATTTGTCCTGATTTAGACGGCTTTTCTATTTCAGCAGAATAGGTTTGAAACTTTTCCGAAAAAGGGGATATAGAAACGAGCGTAACGGCACTTCCTTGCATACGTAGTAGACGTCGTTTGATTATTTTTTCCGCGGGAATATAATATATGGACCGATGACAGAGCCAACTTCACATACATAGAATAATTTGGTTTACTGAGTTGGAACTTTACAAATTACAACGTAATTTTTAAGAGTTTCCGTTCAAACTGTCTTTCATTTTTATAAACTCGTTTACAAAAGCATATAGGTTGTGCACCAGAAGTTTATTTTATTCGCTTTAAAATCATACATACAGCCGTACTAATGGTCTAGATATTGAAGATTGTGACATGTGACACAAATTTGCGCGAGTCCACAATTATCACGTGCAGTGTTCAACTGTTGTACAACCAGAGAACCTCGGTAATGTCCAATATAACATCGTTCATCCGAGAGGTTTCCAACAGCTTGAACTATCAAGGGAACCTGGAGAAACTGTCAGTGACTTCAAACAGAGGTCGAGATAAGTAAGGTTTACAGCGGGTCCTACTAAATACTACAAGGACACTCTTTCCCCCACACTATCTCTCTTATTATCAAACCAAACCCTATATTGTTCGTACTCTATATAATCGTCCCCAACAATGGGTGAGTGGATACAATAAGGCTTTTTAGAACAAGAAAATCGCTTCTTATGTAGAGCTCTGTTCAAAGTAATAGTATCATTCTATTGGTTAGTCCATAGCTGGCTAGAGGACTATTTTATGGGCAGTAAGTATTCGTTTGTGCTGCCAGTATGTACAATTTCACAAGTCTTAACCATTCACAGATACAACACAAATTCCATAATCACCAATTATTTAAATTTTTATTAAAACGGAAAAAGACATGGTGAGAGTTAGGAAGTCAAATCTAAATAGAAAGTGAAAGACAATACCACGATAAACTGTTACAAAGTGACTTACGAAATAAGTACGGTCTAGTAATAATGATGAGTCTGGTATTTTAAAGTATCCTAATAATTTTAAAGTTCATGAGAACCTGACATTCTCGTTTGAGCCGAATCTGCTAAAAATAGGGTTGTTTATTTTCTAATTGCATATGCGAATAACACAGACCCGGGCGAGCTCGTGCATACGCACAGTCTCACCACCTCTTCACTAATATTATACATTTAGAATATCCATAAATGTATCTTTTGACAAAGCATGTTATACTTATAAAGTCTTGCTGGTACACTAATCATGCAAGCCGTTCACGTTATACTAATACAAAAGCGGATGCAACGAGATTCTATTTCGCCCGGCGAGGTGCACTGTAAAACAAAGTAATTGAACTCAACATGTTGTCAGCGATAGTATTGGGCACCCACTCATTGAACTCAGCATGTTGTCAGCGATAGTATTGGGCGCCCACTCATTGAACTCACCATGTTGTCAGCGATGTATTCATTGACGAGACATGTACGTCCCACACAGTTGAAACGCAGGAATGAACGATTTGTTGAGTGAATTATATGTTGTTTAACATTTGAGCCGTCTCGCGAGAAAACCAACATTGTGGACTCTGCGTAAAGTATCGACCCGGATCAGCATAAGCATGCCACGCAGGCTTCCCCGGGTAGCCACTTATCGCCTCCAGTGGTTTTTTTCTTCAGGAATCACTACATCTATCCCCCTGAGAATGTGTCGGCCTGGATCACTCTGCTCGGATAGTGCAGCCTGATCTGGTCGATACAGTACGCAGATGCCATAATGTTGGTTTTCTCGCTGGAAGGCTTTATTTAAGTCACGCCGTTTGAAAGTGCATCTTTTGCTGAACGGTAATGACCATTACTGGATGGTATAAATAACACAGTCTGATCTTTAATTGGCATTTATTCTTTCCCACATTTGCAGTAGACGAATTTAAACGCAACTAGGCAAAATATATAAAATACCTGTATATATGGGCATATGAGTTGTCCAACGAGAAAACCAACACTATGACCTCTGCGTTATGTTTCGACCCAGATCAGCCTGTACAGTCCGCGTAGGCTGATCCGGACCAACACGTTTTAAACAGAAAATCAACAGGAGGCGAAAAATGTCTGTCCGTGTTAGCCTGCGCGGCATGGTCAGGCTGATCCGGTTCGATACTTTACGCAGAGTCCACACTGTTGGTGTTCTCGCGGGACGACTCATATTATTATTGAATAGGATTGGGAACGTTGTGGTAAAAGTCGTCTGCTGCAGATATGTCCGTACGTGGGCAAGCGTTAATTTGACAATCCTAGAGGGTTGATTTTCGTTAGGTGTGGCTACTTTATTGGCATTTAGCATAGACCCCACACTGATGTAATTCAATTTGCTCGCCAACTAGTATATTCTGCACGGCGAGGGTAAACAAAATCAAATAATAAATAATGTGTTATTCAATTTCAGTCACCATCTAACTCAACGTTTGCAGACAAGTACATTAGTACTGTTGATAGCAGGTCATGTGACTAATATGAACCGCCCTTTGTCGATTGGCGTTCTTGTTGTATCCTTTGTATGAGAACAGAGTCAGTATATTCCATACGCATATATCTACTTATCTCTCGCAATGACCGACTCGTTGGCGTAGTGTAAGAGCGTGCGCCTCGGGTGTGGGAGTTCGCTGGTTCGATCCCCGGTCGGGTCATAAATATATTCAAAAATGGTAGTAATGGCTGCCTTCCTTGGCGTTCAGGGTAGCGGGATTAACATTACGACTGACTGGCTGGTGTCAAGATTAATATACAAGTAGAACTGGTAACATACACAGGAAACGCCGTGATATAACCAAACATTGTTGAAAGTGGCGTAAAACACCAAACAATCGATTAATAACCTACTTTTATCACTATGAGTCTACCCTTTAATTACCTTTAATAACCAACTAGTGCAGGCGCACTTGTTTGTTGCACGCGCGTATCTTAAATGAGCCGTCCCGCGAGAAAACCAACATTGTGGACTCTGCGTAGAGTATCGACTCGGACCAGCATAAGAACGCTGCGCAGGCTTTCCCGGAAGTTTCGCCTCATGTGGATTATCTGTTTCAGAAACCATTAAATCTTGACCCAGATCAGTCTTCACCTCTTTCAACAGCTAGGGTCATATTGCGGCGGCTAGGACAGATGATATTGGTCCAACAACCTATATCCATATAGTGATTTAAAATATATAAGGTATGACAGTTCATAACAATATCACCACACCTGCTGTAGCTCAATACATGCACTGATTCAAATCGTTCAGATCCATTTAGCAGGCTGCTACGGTTCCATCAAGGATCAGACTGCGGCTGCCATTCTACTCGGGTATCCTCAAGCCAGAGGAATACAAACTCGTATATACACAAATAGCATTGTAACCTCCACTATTCCGTAAACAATGTAATAACGGCCTAGATATATCTTATCAACAAATCACAGTTTCATGGAGGCTGTGTAAACGTGCACGGACCTGATTACACGAATGGTTACAAGTCGAGCCCCGAAAGCTCAGTCGGAAACGACGTGGGTGATCAATCAAGTGGTCGAGAGCTCGAACCCCAACTCGGTCATTCATTCCGATGACTGTCATTTGATTTACTTAATCGGCTATATAGAATATGTGGGAAGATGGCCTAGCCCGATGTAGCATGAAAGTGTAGTGAACGTAAAAACAGGAGCTCATGTGTTGTTCTTCCGATGTGCATGCGCATTTGTATGAAACCTAAACAATCTCGCAGACCTACACAATCTCATGCCGCACCGGTACGAATGTTATGAGGATTACCGGTACGAGAAAGCACACGTTACGTAAACTGGCCACCGTGATATAAATGAAATACCATTGCCAGCGGTGTTCCAATAAATAAATTGAAGGGTTTACAAATATACCTTGGTATGCAAAACCCGACATTTAGATAAGTCAGCTTTTTGACGATTCTTTTAGCAATTCGTGTGAACAATGGTGTTCTTGAGTACATATAATGTTTGGATGATTGGGTGGCGATCAGAAACTCTTCTGATTAGACTGCACGAACTGTTGCAAAGTTTCGAGGGTCAGATTTCCCTAATCGTGGCAACATTTATAACACCTGGTTCAGTATCACATAAACACACGCAGTTAGTTAATGGTTCAATGCAAGTGAATGCAGGTTTTTTTATGTAAAATGATATTAACAAAATGAAAGTATAGAAAGTCTGCACTAAAGATTGCACGGCTGCACGAATATCAAAGGCACTAGCCAGCACGTGTATTTGTACAGTCGAGTGATAATCTCCTTTGTGAAAATGATAAAGCCTTTCACTGCCAAACGTGGTTCTAAACATCAGTTGTACATGCTCGTAAATCAAGGGTTTACTACATTTGCGAAAATCTTACATCACGATTATTACAATCATGCACTCTGATACTGATATGTAACATTAGTCACTATTCTTGACACCAGCCCGTCAGTCGTAATGCTAACCCAACAACCCTGAGCGTCAAGAAGGGAAAGCCAGTATTACCATTTTTAAAGTCTTTGGTATGACCCGGCCTAGGATCGAACCCGCGATGTTCCGCCCCGAAGCGGACGCTCTACCACTACAACACGGAGGCGTCATGAAGATTGTACGAGCTTCTCAAAGTTAAAAGACATTTGAGCCGTTTCAAGCGAAAACCAACATTATGGACTCTGTGTAAAGTGTCGACCCGGATCAGCCTTAGCATGCCGCGCCGGCTTACCCGATAGACAATATTCGCCTCTTGTGGATTTTCTGTTTCAGGAATAATTACTCTATACCTCTAATCCCCTGATGCGGAATGTGTCGGCCCAGATCAGGCTGATCTGGTCGATACATTACGCAGATGCCATAAAGTTGGTTTTCTCGCGGGAAGGCACATTTGCAACCATCGAAGATCCAGGTCAGCCAGCGTATCG
>JAUELF010240769.1:258-12628 GCA_031471495.1 Clinocardium nuttallii
ATTCTAAATGAAAAACGCTTAAAAAGTGTGACAATTGACGTCCGAAATTCGTCAATTTACTTTGAAACAAAAAAGGAATGTATTTGGTGTAACGTTTATTGGATTAATCGAGGCGTAAGTAACGTTAAAGCATAATTTTCAAATGGAATTCGTTTACAGAGAATTGTTTAATATTTTATTTCATATGTAACTGTCATGTTAACATTCTTGAATCTTAATATCAATCCATTTCTTTGATTATATATACAAAAAAAAAAAAAAAAAATGAAGTTATACTTTTTTCTCGTATTGCTTAACCTTTTTTCCCTAGTCAGACACACATATACGGATTCTGCGGATTCTACGGATTGGTCGACCGTATCTATCCCTTCTATATGTAATGGTCCATATCGTATCCTCAGAGTCCGTAACTATCTGTAGCGTATCTGCATGGTTCACAGGATCCGCGTCCAAATTTTGAAAAGTTTCAAAATTCAGGTTATGATCCGTAACTGAAGCTAACTGAATGGATTTAAATTTATCTAATCCGTATGTTAACCTGTCATTCCGTGGTCCATCCCAGGTTGTTGACTGATACGGTTTCATGTGGTTCGTTACCCTTAGTTACGTTTAATTACGGTTCTCGTTCTGCGTATTGTATCGGATGCGGATAATTGCGAATAACTAATTTCAGATACGGATAAATACGGACTCTTATGTTCCATTAACTTCTTGTGCGACGATCTCTACCCCATTGGCAAATATATATACTTGATGGTCTTCTGACATAACCATTGGGGTCTTCCTAGTTTCATAGACATGGATAACGAACGCAGACTGCTCTCGTTGAGACTTAACGAGTCCAACATGAACATACACTCATCTATGCACAGCTCTTGCGCATCTTGATGGCAAACCGTCGGGAGAGGAGGTGGTATCACTCTCAGACCGGAACAGGAAGCGTTTGACAACCTCGTGACGCTCTTCAGGAACAAAGATGTGTTCGCATTCCGCAACTTCGCCAGGCTCACCCCGAGGTGTTACGAGATGTGGTTGAGCGACTCACATCGAGACTACAAAAGAAAGACACATGGTACAGAGACTTGCAGGAGGCTGAAGGTGGCCATCATATGGAAGAAAACGAGCGGTTCTTCAACTATCGCCTTTCTCTCGCCATACATTGTGTGGAGAATGCCTTTTGCATACTGGCCAACCGCTAGGGCTGCCTGCTCACAGCCCTCCGACAGAAGCCGCAGAACGTAGAGGCCATGTTGCTGAGGACGGCCTGCACATATGATGGTGCATTTGGCGACCGTGAAAACGAGCAGCACGCATGCCGTATATGACATAACAATTTATACTGTGTCAACTTATGATAGGAACTTAAATGCAAGGACTTTAAGAGGTCCCGTTAAAGCATTCGTTTGTGTAAGTGAGTGGTTACATCAACCATTTAGTTAGAGCATAGAGAAAAAACGTATCTGTAACGATTTTTTATTTAGGACTTTGTTTTCAAATGGTTGCCTTTCAAACATAGTGTACCTTAGGTTTGTTTACGTGATTGACATCCAACCTGTGGTTTCCGAGCTAGAGCCGGAAGTTTGCAAAACAAACAAAAGCGAAAATCACCAATGCGAATCCCACGTCGCCTATCGGCATTTTCCTAGTTTCTTACACCAGAACTTCACAAAGTTATTTCCAAGAAACTGACTGTTTGCCCATATATACTATAAGCTCATTGAAGGACGACGAATGACAACTTGACGCAATGTATTTTGCCAGACAGCCGAGCTGCTTCAGTGACTAACTTGCAAAAAGTTCAGATACACATCGTACTAAACAGATATGCAGACTCCACTCCCCTACCGTTGGTATCCTCATTGTAGGAGGACAAATGACGCTTGTCTCGATGTATTTTAGTCAGACGTTGGAAAGAATGTTGGTCGAGCAGCGAAAATGTTTCCGCGACTACCTGGTGGCAAACAGTGCAGATTCAGATCTTACTAAGCAGATATGTAGACTCCCCAACGGTTGGTTTTCCTGAGGCTCGTCACATATGGAGTTAATAAATAAAACTCTACAATATTAACTTGGAGTTAACCTTCATGAACAGATGAGACGTTCCACGAAAAAAAAACATGGAGGACTCTGCGTAAAGTATCGACCCGGATCAGCCTAAGTATGCCACTTTTCGACTCCTGTGGATTTTCAGTTTAGGGAATTATTACTCTATACCTCTATCCCCCTGAGACGGAAAGTGTCAGCCCAGATTAGCCTGCGTGGACTCGCAGGCTGATCCGGGTCGATAAATTACGCAGAGTATATTTTTCTTGTGGAACGGCTCAGATATATGATATCATGACATACACATTGTTTAGCCCTTTCCAAAATACAACAAATATGTTGCACACGATTCTGTAATCATCCGGTGAAAAAAATAGAAAAACCTGTTTATATAAAATTTAAGTTTTCAAATGTCGTCGAAAAGCGATAATAGGGGGAAAGAGTTATCAATCAAAGTTGTAATATATGTTATGTTGAATATAATTGTTCAGATTAACAACACATGTTCTGAATTTTAAAAAAAGATACATAAAGTTTGGTGTAACATTTTCCCACATACAACAAACCTGCATCAGCTGAATTCGAAAACATATGGAAAATATTTCTAAATAAATTTATACTGAATAAAGTTGAAAACAATGTGGAAAAAGGATAAATTACTCATAACGAGCAATTTCCCCATTTTCCAAAATGCATCAGTGTTAATTAATTCATTTTTACTAGGTTAACATATCCAGTAAACCAAATTTGTACATTTTCATGACTTTTAATCGACTGTTTTTCAAAATCACTGCCAAAATACTTTGTTCTTACAATAAGCAATAAATTCAGAAGTCTAAGCATTTCAAAATGTTGATTTCCATCTGGTGTTCAGCATGTTTAAAGTGAAAGTATGCATCAATTACCCTATATTGAGTTATTCCAAATAACTAGTGAACACAATATTATTGTATATAGTATAAGAATGATTAAGGTCATGCAATCGAATTCGGGCACGTAATTGGTATTATCTTGTCATCTTTTTACTAGGACACATGCCAACGACATGATCGAATCCGCACTGTGTACTTATGTAAATGTATGTGTTTATTAGGCTAAATAGTTCAATGTACTCACTGTGTACATATCTTTTTTTCTTAACAGTGACATATAGGCCCATGGGGGCCGGGTGTTTTCCCATCATTATACTTTGTTATACGTTTGTTTTGTTAAACACATGTCACTATAATAAAAGTTATTTTCTAAATGAACAGGCACAGGCCAATACTGTTGAGTAGCACATGTATCGTGCAAACTGCTCTGTACTTACTACACTTTATATATTTACAGAAGAAGCAGAAGAACTTTAAATACAGGTTTGAAAAGATAGGTGCATCACCACAGGTGCCAGTCTCGTGTAAAGTCCAAAAATAGTATGTTCCTATATATTGCCAAGGTACGTTTCCTTTTCAACGGCCAATTTTTCTGATCGCAATGGCTGTAATTTACCTTAAGATTTTCGCGAGGAAATATTATTTTCAAAGATGTTGCAGTCAGTCAAAGCAAGTTATGTACCAAACTGTATTAGATTTAATGGAATTATAAACGAGATATTGCTTTTAATGTAAAACTACTGCTCGTAAAACAGATAATGTTTCCATTTTTAGGAAGTGTCATATAATTTTAATGCGCTGCTATCATAGGAAAATTATATATTACTTATTGTACAGCTGTAAAACACGGTAAGTAATCTGTATTCAGGAGTTGCGCGCTGAAATTCTTTATCTCAAACTGAATCCAATTGAGAACTCATTTAACATGAAAATTGGGTACAACTGTAAAATATATTTGAATAAAAAAACACAAAACTACACTTTTTCGAAAGGGAATTTCTTTTCTTTTTCTCTCTTGTATGCATTGAAATGTTGTATCAGGCGCTTTGTAATAAATTGATACAGCAAAATATGTCGAATAATTAAAAATTAAATGTCACCTCAGTGATGTCCTGGGCCGTAGAGTAGGAAATGTACCTAGTCAATATATAGTCAAATGCTATTTGTATATTCTAAACGAGACTGGCACCTATGTGCATCACCTTTGCACAATGAAAGTCAATAGAAAGAATGAAATGTGTGATAAAATAAAACTTATTATTCAAGAAATAAGGAAATTGAAATAGCTAAAGTAAATGAGCAAGTGCAAACATTATCTCATTTCATTTACTAATACCAAAAATCAGTGTTAATTTTCATAAGAATATTTATTTCATGTGTATTTTGTTCTGTTTTTAAATGTTTAAATCTACAGAAACATCCGTTGTGTGTGAAATCATAACATGCAATGCTGAATGCCTTGCTTTTCACTGGTAAATTACGCGCTACCTGCCAAATCAATGACCTAAACCAAAACTATTTCCCCAGACCTATGTAAAACAGCATGGGATCAACGAGTGGTAGCGCTGCTCTTGTACGATGCGACCTGCCTGATTTAGTTTTAGGTATTCTTCGTCCGTAAAGTGATCTTGCACCCCAAAATCGTTTTCGTAACCCACTCAGTTTGTTACTGAAATCCTTGTTACCATCGTTGTCATCTATATATTCACTTCGTTCATCGGTTTCTGACAAGTCGGCGTCACTTAAAATAACATCGGCGGGAACACCAATATGCCCATACCTACTAGGAGAGTCTTCATCGGGATAACTGTCGAGTTTGTCGTTGTTCTTGTCGTTCATGTCGCCCTCCTTTCTATTCATATCGTTATCGACGCCGGACAACTCAATATCTTCACCCTTGTTTATCCCGTTTTCCCCTTCATCGAACTCGTTATCCAGGTCGACTTCCAGCTGTTGTTTCCCACCTTGAACCGGGTACATGTTTATTGGGAAGTTTTCAGGATCTCTCTTAACCGTTTTGATCATGTTTGTGTTCAGAAGGTCCCGTATAGAGTCTGCGTTCGAATGGCCTATACTGTTCATTAACGACATGAACCGCTTTTGTTGGTTATATTTTTCAATATCAAGGTCACCGAGGTCAAACGAAATATCCGGGTATTTCAACATCAAGGAATGACGTAATACCGGGTTGTTTATGTAAAGCGAAGTAAAATCAATTGGCACTTGCACTGGTAGTGTTAAAGGTTCGTCGTTCATGCTGTCATACTGTTGGATTCTTCTAAAATATTCTGGAAAGGCGTCAATGAAGTGATTTCCTTTGTTTGCTTTCATACCTGGTGAAGAAATACAAAAAATGACCAGTCCCGCGAGAAAACCAACAGTGTGGACTATGCGTAGAATATCGACCCGGATCAGCCTAAGCATGCCGCGTAGAATAACCCAGATAGACACTTTCCGCCTCCTGTGGATTTTCTGTTTCATTAATCTATATCATTATTCCCCTGAGAGGAAAGTGTCGGGCCGGATTAGGCTGATTTGGTTCGATAAATTACACAAAGGTCGTTATGTAGATTTTCTCACGGAACGGCTAAAATGTAATGTATTATATAATGCCACATTATAAACTCTAACCCCTTCTCCATTAGGTTGTTTAGGTCTTTTAGCAAATGAAACCTTTATACAAACTACTGTTGACGTTTCTGTGGATGACGACATTTTGAAACGATCGAGAGAAGCACATATTCTTACTGAGCACTAGTTCCCTTTCTCATGAAATTTCAACTCCATATCAAATCAGATTTGGAAGACAGTGGAGCAGAGGTGGAGCGTCGACCATTCGTACCAAAGGTCGCCTGTTCGAGTCCTGTGATACGCGGGTCCTGAAGTCGGGATCGTTCCAGACAAATGACAACGAGTACTGGTTAATATTTCAGGAAGCATACATCGAGCGTGATTAATATAAGCTGAAAGCTTGTTTCGCAATCGATGTAAAATGGATAAGTTTAAACTATATCAGATTCGTTTTGTCAAATGTGTGAAAGTTTTGTCATGATCATTTTGCGAAACTATGGCAGACATGATAGAACATCTGGACAAATTAAATTAATATTTTGACAGAGGGATAAAGAACATATTAAAGCACCCTGACATACATGAAGGTCTTATTGATTTAATAAGATAGATACAATTTGAAACAGTAAATTGGAATTCAGTTCAGTAATAGTGGTAACTTACTCAGTATATTCCGTGATATAACAGAAAGATTGTTGAAAGTGGCGTTAAACACAATGCTAACAAATCCTTTGTTTCTGACAGTACATTTTAAACTTATGAATAAGACGTTAAACGGCGTTTGCCTGTCTCGCATTGCGGGAATTAAAACTCATTGTTGACTAAACATTAATGAATATGTACCAAAAAACTAGTCCGTAAAAAAACATTAAAAACAAAAACAGTGCTTTATGATTCAAGTTGAGGTTATTCAGCGGAATAAGCATTAAATACCATAAATATGATAAAGTCGGTTAGTAGACACAATTACAACGAACAATAAATGAAAATAAAATATAACAAACCTTCAGGTGCTGTTAGAAGCACGAACATGCAGCCAATCAAAATACAAGAATGTGACATCATGTAACTTGTGATGATAACACTGAAAATATAGAAAGGTTATGCAAATTAATTCAGAATACTGCTTTGGTATGTTCAAATAATTATCGTGTTCGTGATTATTTCCGATCATCGCATTGCAAGAAGTTGTAAGCAGTAGAATTATGTTGGGATCCACAATTCCTGTTTCATATGTAAAATATGTATATCTAGAAATCACGAAAATCGATCGACATTTTCCCAAATTGATGGCTAAAGTTTATTGACAAGTTGGATTTTCCCGACAAATCTGACTAAACAGTAGCTACACAGATAACGAGTGCGTGCAGTAAAGTATTCTGTTAGATGTTTGTAAAGAACAATCCCCATTCTGAGTATACACTAGTGTGCCTTCACTTTCGTCAACGGTAAATCCATGTCCAAATAATATCTGTGATCCGTAGTTAGCGCCCGTTGCTTTCAGCAGTTTTAGTACAGTAGATTGTGGAAAAATGAGAATTTGATTATAAAGATTAAGTGCAAAATATTGGGAATGAAATAAGTTAAATGATTTGATTTACTTCATTTTGATAAATTGAAAACAATGAAGAAAATTAGAATATACTTTTTAGGTGCAAACTATCTTTGAAACTATGATTGAAATTACTTCATTGTTTTTGTTATAATAAATTAAAATGATTGACATTAATTATTGGTTTATTTGTATTTTAGTGCAATGTTATTTTTGCCTTTGGGACCTTTAAAACCTTTGACACCTACTCAGCACCTTGGATGTCTCCTAATAACAAAGACCAAAGTGATTGCAAATGTCATACAGTAACCGAGTAAAGATTCCCAATCGATGTGTCTCCCCAGTACTTTATCATGTTTTGTATTAGTTATTACCCTGGATTTTTCTATACTGTAAAATACTTGATCAACAAAATGTTACCATATTTATGCCGTTTGTGTGGAAAAATCCCGAAGTCAGAACCCGCTCATCACGGGACTCAAACCCGGGGCCTTTGGTACAAGAGGCAGACGCTCTACCTCTGCACCACTGTCGTCCATGGACTTAACATTCATTTCTAAATCTGAATTATCAAGGACTAACTTTGTCCTCTTGGTATGTGTATTTATTTACACTTAATGAAAAGCAAGCCAGTTATAACATCATAAAAGGGAACGTTCTCAACTGTTTTCGCCAGACAGATCCGTTCAAGGAAATGGTTCGACTTATACGATGTATTAAATAAATAGCCTGTTCGAGTAATTGCAAGGGGGCTTTTATGATAAGAAGTCAATGGGAAAGGGCACTTGTTAGACTTATGTTAACCCTTTCCCAAATACAGACGTTATCAGACGCCTATGCAGCATTTTCCTTTTGCCTAAACATTTCATATTTATTCAATAATTGGTTTTTTTTTCATTAATATAGCTTCTATATTTTGACTTCATGTTTTCAAAGTCATCTGCTGTAAATATGTTGTACGTGGGAAAAGGATAACTCCTGTCTAAATTTGGTTGCTTATTTCACACATCTAAAGATCTAAAGGAAATGTAAATACAGTGTATGGCATTAGGGCTGTTTGGTGTTTTATCAAGGGATTGACAAAGAAAACCTCCTACACACTAATTGAAGAGAATGATTCTCTACTGTCTTTTGCATTGTCATACACTCTGTCCTTATTAATACAAAGATATAATCGCGGGTTATTTATGATGTGTCATTAGTTTACGATTTCATTGATACAAACGACTTTTGATGCGGTCAACTTTTGAAATCATTGTGGCACGTATTGTGATAAACGTGTTGCTCTCGTACAAATAATTAATTAATCTTATAAGATTTTCTGTTATCGTCGCGTATGAGAAGCGACAGGAGAAAATGGTTAGCCAAACGACATTTACTAAATTATATCAAGAAATAGGGAGGTTTTACACTATCCGACAGGAGGAAATACAAAAGATCATTTTAACTTACAACATTATTAATTAACCCTTTCCCTCATATAGACGCTTTCTGACGCTTCTGCAGCAGACGACCGTTTGAGAACCTAGTGACAAAAGAAGAAATTGCTCAAAACGAGCAATTTCTCCTTTTGACACATTGTTTTACTACCCATTCAATTATAGAATTTTTCTATTTTTTGACAAAATATGTTCAAAGTCGTCATAAAGCTGCATAATTGTCGTATGAGGGAAAGGGATGAATGTCGTCTGCTGTAGATGCGTCACCCATGTGTCTGCATGTAGGAGGGTTATTGCGTGGCGTGTCTACGTATTGCAGCTCAATCGGAGAGACGAAACATTACAAACGTCAGCTAATGAACTCGTACAAGTGTGTTTTATAATCAGACACAGAAAATCGTTTTGTTGATTGGTGCGAGTTTTGTCTCATTGTGTAAAAAGCTGTAAGAAGCCTCAAAATGCGTCGTTGATTGTGTTCAACTGATACTTCTTAACAGCCAATGAGCCGTTCCACGAGAAACAACAACATTGTGGACTCTTCGTAAAGTATCGAACCGGATCGGCCTAAGCATGTCGGGCAGACTAACCCGGACATACTCTATTCGCTTCCTCTGGATTTCCTGTTTCAGGAATTATTACTCTATACCTCTATCCCCATGAGCCGGGATGTGTCGGTCCGGATCAGTCTGCGCGGACAGCTGATCTGATCGATAGTTTAGTTTAAACATATTGTATTGCCATATAAATAATACACAAGATGATATACACCATTCATTATTTATATGACAAAAGGGTTAGACTACAAGTTCTAACAACTTATATTCAGTCTGTCCCTTCTGGTCGATACAATGATTAGACGAATAGTTTGAAAACATAAATCATGAAAACAACGAGCCACGACTCCCTCTTTATATAATATACCATTGTTTCAGTATGTGAGTTAATGTCATTTTAAAAAAGAACTTACATTATTTACTTAATCGTCAACGTAAAAGTAAATTAAGTCAAAAACACCCAACTAAAACTGTTCTTATCGAAACCCCCATATAAATTGTTTGGCATCACAAACCGGATAGACTTTTTTCGCCTCCTGTGGATTTTCTGTTTCAGAAATCATTTCTCTATACCTCTATCCCTCGGAGACGGAATGTGTCGACTCGGATCAGTCTGCGCGGACAGCGCAGGCTGATCTGGTCGATAAATTACGCAGATGCCATAATGTTGGTTTTTCGCGGGACGGCTCATTTCAATGACCTTATCATTGAGAGGAAATATAATGCAAACTTCTAAAAATCTATTATGATGTAACATGCACGAATCTTGCATGTTTTAAAGAAAGGGAAATTGAAAAGTCAGAAACGTTTAAAAAGAAGCGTTATTCTAGATTACTTAAATGTTTCTACATGTACATGAACAAATAGTTTTGAGACAAAATTAAAGTTCTACTTTATTTAACCCCTAACTACATACACAAATTAAAAGCAGACGCTTTTGAAAGAATCGAGGCAAAAATAGGACAATATCCTTTAATTATAACAATTCTGATTTATTTCACCTTTGGTCAGAATGATTTTAATAATCGTCTGTTTCAAACGCGATAAAAACGCGCCCGAGAGTAGGAAAGGGTAAGTAAAGTAGATCATTATTTTGTTTTATATTTGGTCACGAAGAAAACAATTTAGAAATCAAGAGTGAAGCCTCTTGTTAACCCTTTCCCTCATACGACAATTCTGCAGCAGACGACATTGAACACAGAAATTCTCTATAATTGAATGGATAACCTATGACGAAAAGTGGAAAACATTGTGTCAAAATAAGAAATTGCACGTCTTGTATGACTAAAAGTGAAACTTCATTGTTTCGAGCAATTTGTTATTTTGTCCTTATGTTTTAAAAAAGCCGTCTGCTGCAGAGGCGTCAAAAAGCGTCAATATGAGAGAAAGGGTTAAACGTTTATGTCTTTTGATTTTCCCAATTAAACAACTCGAGTAGGTCTCCAAGAAGCAGTCGCCAAGATTGTCTCTCTATCGATGGTAAAAAAATGGATTATCTAAAATTTACATTTATCACTCGGAATAGATGTTGAATAGGAAACAATGACGACTCGGGCATGGATGTGCGTAGACACAGTTTCGACAGAATGTTGAAAACCTGGAAAACCGCCAATTAGTTTCGCTCCCATATTCCTTAAGAGTAAACAAATAACTGAATAGCAATAAGGTCTTAACAACAAATATAATTATTTCATTGCAGAGGGACCAAGAAACTGAAGCCATGGCATCTACTGGAATAACCTTTTCACCTCCATTGGACTTGAACACAAGTACAGACGTGCATTCTGGGATTTCCATAAACGACAACACATCCGGTCTAAGTGATATGGATTACAAAGCCATTCTTGTCAAATATAATGACGCCAAAGCGGAACTGTACATTCCTGTTATTGTTTATATGATATTACTTACTATCATAGGAACGTTCGGGAATATCTTAGTATGCTTTGTCTATTTCAACAAACCCACGAAAACTTCATCGACGTTTTTCATCATGGCACTAGCCGTCCTTGACCTTTTAACATGCATCATCGGAATGCCGACGGAAATTACCGATCTTCGATTCCCGTATATGTTTTATGCTTCCGGAGCATGTAAACTCCTCCGATTCACGGAATCAGTGACGACTATTGGATCTTCAATCATTCTGATATCGGTGGCTGTGGACAGATACCTTAGAATATGCAAGCTTGGCAAACAGATATCTGTAATCGCAGCAAAACGAATCTGTATTTAAGCAATGGGGCTAGGGGTACTTCTATCGTGGCCAACTTGCTTAATATTTGGAAGGGCCACAACTAACTTAGAGCCCAATGTTGTGGGTGTTGACTGTTCTACGGACGACTCAGTGGTAAACACACATTATCCAAGTTTATACTACGGGTTCCTAGGTCTCCTTTTTATATGCTGTATAACATTCTTTTCGGTAATTTATTGCAAAATCGGTCTCCAGATTTGGCATCAGAAAAGGGTTATAATAGGAGAACAAGTCCACACGGATGCTAAAGGTAGAACATTCAGTAACAGTTCTACTACAAGAGAGAGTCACTCTACGGACGTAGCCGAAGAAGTAACCGGTGATCCCCAGTTAGACGCAGGATCTGACCCAATCAGCACGGACATGTCTTCTGATCAAATGATGGACACTAAACCGAAACAAAAGAAAAACGTAAGTGCTCGGTGATAAGTAACGGTGTAAAAGCTCCCAAGAGACGGACTATTAAAGTGACACGGACTACTATAGTTCTTTTTGCAGTAACGGTAGTCTATGTTATTAGTTTTCTTCCATTTTTAATCGTTATGGTGATCCGTAGTATCAAAAAGGACTTCGAAGATACATTGACGGATACCGAGGAGGTGGTCATCAAGTTCTGTGTTAAGTCCTACTTCATCAACAACGCCATCAATCCGCTTATTTACAGTTTCCTGAACATTAACTTCCGTAAAGACGCGGAGAAACTAATGGTCCGTATATCGATTGCGTGCTGCTCCCTTTGCAGACGAGGGAAGAATGCGGACTGACTGTATGGCCCAACATCCCAATAGGTTGGAAACCAATGTGCTTTGGGGGGAAAATCCGCCGTGGCCACGTGGTTACCGTGGAAGCGGTCGTCCTCGGTAAAATCCCCTATGCAGCGATCATTGTGAAATAATCTTGGATCAAGACACAAGAGCCGTTCCACGAGAAAACTAACACTATGGACTCTGCGTCATGTATCGACCCAAATCAGCCTGTGCATTACGCGCAGGCTGATTCGGACCGACACAATCCATCTCAGAAGGATAGAGGTATAGAATAATGATAATTCCTGAAACAAAAAATACATAGAAGGTGAAAAG
>JAUELF010240779.1:0-12626 GCA_031471495.1 Clinocardium nuttallii
GACAGAGAGAGAGAGAGAGAGAGAGAGAGAGAGAGAGAGAGAGAGAGAGAGAGAGAGAGAGAACTGCAGCAAGTCCGTGGGCTCGTACTCGTGACGTTATATATACTACCTATGCTAATCTACCACATGGTCATCTCTAAAAGCGTAAATTAAAATCAACAATGATAATTGTGATGAATATGTTCTTCGTTCTTGTTTACCAAATGCTATTTCATTAGATCTACCGTCTACTTTTATATAATATAAAAAAAGATACCAAGTCCGTTAACTGGTCAGAAGAGAAATTTCACCGGAAATCAATTCAAACTTCGTTTTTGATATTATGTTTAGAGACTATTTGTTTTGTTTAACTAAAACATGTAAATTTCTGTGTATCAATAATGATTCATGCACTTTAAAAATGAATTTAAATATTTGACAATGTTCAAAAGTTCATAATTCAAATAAGCGTCCCAACTATGGTTTAAAAGAATTATTTCTTCTTTCGTCACAATGTTCTCAATTCTACACCAGAATAATGCTTTCATAGAGATTTCAGAATAAGGGAATTTAACGAGTACATGTTACCAACCTGTTTTATGTGTACTGTTACCCAGGGTCTCTTTAAAAACCCGCGATGTGGCCATATAAGCTAGAGCGTCGAATCGGGAAGGATAGCATTTGAAGATAACATGGCTGGAGTATTAGGATATGCGGGCCTTGGTGTTGCCATTTTTGCTCTTATAAGTGTAATTGTATCCGTGGCGCTGGACTATTGGGCATATTATAGCATAGGAGGTCTCAGTGTATACAGTGGTTTATGGAAACAATGCGTCGATAGCACAGCCACCAAAGCATGCATCACAATACCAGGTGAGGTTCCATGGAAACATTGTTTTGTTATTGTTAATCAAATTGTCGGATGTTATTCATCATGCGACAGTTTTACATACACATACTATAATAAAACGATATCCATCTCGACAAACATCAACTATTTCTAAGGTATTAAGGAATTATTTATTGTTTGATTTGTTTAGTTAAGACATGACATTAATTCGCTAATTAATATATCTGTAAAGTAATTAAAATATCAAGCTATTGGTAGACGGCCTTCTTCAGGATCAGAAATTCAATTTACTGTCCTAGCATGTATGTTTCACAGGTACCAGTATCGTAACAATTAAAAAGAAAAATGACTATTTACTAATACATCAGTGGATTTTATTGTTTACGATACTGGTACCTATGGTATGTTTCTGTTTCAATACTCTCATTATTATCACATAAACTCAGTCTAAACCTTTATACACACATGTACGCATTTGCTGCAGACGACGTTTTACGACATTTAAAACTATGGTATAAAAGAAATTGCAATTTCATCGATTGCCACAATGTTATTCAATGCATACCTTCATTCATAGGCAGTTTCCATATTTGCACCATATTACTGCAGCACTTAGTGTGATTCTGTTTTCGGAGGTTGTATGTTTTCATAGCGCAGGAAACTCGTATGCGACGCCACGATAAAAGTCGTCTGCTGTATATCTGGTTCAAGTATTTGTGGTAAAGGGTTGCAAACAGGTTCTAAGAACCTTCGGTTGCCGCTACTAGGCCACTCCCGCCAAGAGTGGGGGCATTTCAAAGATTTATCCCGCACTCACGAATATTATAATATGTATATTACTTAAAAAAATAGTGGTTGAAATTCAGAGACTCATTGTACATTTCTTTAAAGTGTATCCTTGACAATTCTGTTCTAGGTGTATTATACTATGTAACATATCAATTCATCTCAGTGGACATTCTTGCCATACTCATATAAAATACGATGTCACATAACGAAACAGTTCAAAGAATGTGGTTTGGTAAATAAATTAATTCTGTTTGAAAAGCACTGTTTTTCATAGAAACAATTAGTTTATTAAAAAATGATAATGAAACTTGACAATAACATCTTCTATCGTGAATGGCATAAAACCGAATACGAATAGGTCGTGTTTTTAAACAGTATGTGCGTATGTTATGCACGACGTTGGTGTAGTCTAATCTTGGTATGCATTGTTGGCACCTCATTTATCGATACTTACGAAAGACAAGTCCGTATATACGCAAGAACAAATGAACGCATGTACTGTTTAAATGCATGCATGTGTCATGGTACTATAACCTGTGCAATGCATATACATGTAGTCAAACAATAAAAACAGAGAAAAACTTAAAAACTTAGAACTATTAAGGAGGACGAGGGGATTGAACACTTAAAAAGGAGAATGTTGAACACTTAAAAAAGGAGAATGTTGGACACTTAAAGAGGAAGAGGGGGTTAAACACTTAAGAGGAAAATGTTGGACACTCAAAGAGAAATAGAGGGTTAAACACTTAAAAAGGAGAATGTTAAACACTTAAATGGAGAATGTTGAACACTCAAAGAGAAATAGAGGGTTAAACACTTAAACATGAGAATGTTAAACACTTAAAGAGGAAGAGGGGGTTGAACACTTAAATGGAGAATGTTGAACACTTAAAAGGAGAATGTTGAACACTTAAAAAGGAAGAGGGGGTTGAACACTTAAAAAAGGAGAATGTTGGACACTTAAAGAGGAAGAGGGGGTTAAACACTTAAAAGGAAAATGTTGGACACTCAAAGAGAAATAGAGGGTTAAACACTTAAAAAGGAGAATGTTAAACACTTAAATGGATAATGTTGAACACTCAAAGAGAAATAGAGGGTTACACACTTAAAAATGAGAATGTTAAACACTTAAAGAGGAAGAGGGGGTTGAACACTTAAATGAAGAATGTTGAACACTTAAATGGAGAATGTTGAACACTCAAAGAGAAATAGAGGGTTAAACACTTAAAAAGGAGAATGTTAAAAACTTAAAGAGGAAGAGGGGGTTGAACACTTAAATGGAGAATGTTGAACACTTAAAGAGAAATAGAGGGTTGAACACTTAAATGGAGAATGTTAAAAACTTAAAAGAGGAAGAGAGGGTTGAACACTTAAATGGAGAATGTTGAACACTTAAAGAGGAAGAGAGATTGGACACTTAAAAAGGATTTATAGTGTTCAGTAGTTTAGTACAACAATCGACGTACACATCTGCATACAAATGAATTGAATTGTTCATATTGTAACTGAAAATTATTTTTAAAAAAAATATTGTTTTACTTGCACGTAGCTGCGACAACAGAGCTGAATGCCGTTCGAGCGATGGTTCTACTGGCGTTAGTATTGGATGTCGGCGCCATCGTCTGTGGAGCACTCAAGCTGTTCATGATGAAGGACAAGAAAGCTCTGGGTTATGCTGCTTCAGGACTGCTAGCGGCAGCTGGTAAAACAACTTTGCGTTATATTGTCTTGTCACATTAGGCTTGAATATTTAACAATGTCATGATTTGTTTCTTAAACATTGTTTTGATAATTTCAAATAACTTGATCAATATCCGGCCCTTTTAAATTGAGTCAGATTCGTTTTTTTTATATAACCCAATTGTACTTCTTGAAAAAATGTTGTTATTTTTAAGTTAATTGTTTACTGTTCATGTTCGTATAAATAAACAGAAGCAATGGATTCAAATAAAAAATGACATGCTTATAATTGTTAGTTACGATGTAATTTCCAGATATCTATCAAGTGACCACACCCTTTTTTTTTTGTTCACGGAAGAAAATACAATATTTATTTTCTCCGGAAATATTTTTCCAAAACGTGAATAACAATATCTAGTAAAGCAAAAAGATCACTATTTATTTAAAATCCGCAGGAAATACGTTATGAAGCATATACGAACAGTTTAGAATCAGGCGAGCCTGAAACGTCTCGGTGGTGTAATGATAGAGCGTCACCCTTCAGCTGGAGGTCGCGAGTTCGATCCCTGGCCAGTTCATACTAAATACTTTAAAAGTTGTAGTAATAGCTTTTCCTCTTTGAGACTTGGGATAGCATTACTTCTTATTATTATACCATTAGTACAGGTAACCCACTCAGAAAAGTCCGTGCTAAAACAGATAAATCGGCGTAAGTATCAATTGGCACAACACATCATACAGCCATGACCTTAAATGACCCTTCAAATGCTGATTTAAAGAAATAGACATGTCCAGCTTTAGATATGAAGAGTTTTCAGTCATTTTTAGGAATATTAAGATAAAACTGAGTTGAGATGGCACCAGCATACCTCGAAGTAGGGCTTACAACATAAAAATATCATGACAATGCTAAGCTTATTCATATTTCAATTTTGTAGGTTTATTTCTGATCGTCGGATTTGCTGTTTTCGTAGCAAAGATATTCGATCCTCTCAAAGCCATCAGTTCGGAATACACGCTACATGCAGGCTTCGCCTTCTGTATCATCGCATGGCTAGCATCATGGACAGCAGCTGGATTATTTGGCGTAGCAACAATGCAAGACAAGGACTAACTACTGCTTGTGATTCGAACTGCGTATTTATAAGATGTATTTAATCTATGTAATAATTAAATCTGATAGCAGCTAGAATATATTTAATCTATGTAATTAAAGAAAAAGGGACAACAGCATTGAGCCATGCGTTCAATGACAAACTTATGGAAGCAAATATGTAGCCAATCCACCAATCAAAATACAGCCTTTTGATTTTGGTACGAGCCATTAATAACCAAACTGATACAGTGAACGCAGGGCAGCGTCTGTAATCCGCTTATCGGTATGTCAACAAGCTGTAATTTCATTGGCGCGCTTCGTTATCGTTAGGCTGATAACATAACATTCAACATTTTTAAAATAAGGGGTTGCTCCAGGAAAACAAACCTCAAAGGGATATAAAACATGTTTAAATGTCTGCCTATGCACCCGTGATATCGGTTCCAAAAGGACTTTATCCAACAAATAGTTGAAACCTTCCATGACTTATTGACGAACAGTGCATAATCAGATTAGAATACACGGATGCACATGTTGATGCGGATCTTCATTGGTTGTAAAAACCCATTAATGTTTGTTTTCACAGAGGACCGCTCAAAAGAATGGAATCAACGTACACTGTTGAATTGTGCAAACGCGACTATGTTATATCATGGCAACAGGTGACCATAGGTTTTACATTGTGAAACTAATTGTATTACCGTAAAGTTGTTCCTACTGGTAACATCGTGAAACAAATAATTTCATCGCAAAGTTATTTGCACTTTCATAGGATTATTATAAGTTTTATTTATTTATGTCGATTGTAATACAAACTCTCAGATTATGTCACGAGTATTAAAGAGATCCGTCCATTATACACAATGCTTTGCTTCTACAATTTGTTAGTATATATAGCTAATAGTAGTACGTTTTCCGTTTTATATTTTGTGTAAAGAAAGTTTATAAATAAAAGATTTGCTAGAAAACAATCACGTCTACGTTTCTTGGTCTCAACTTTCTTATGGATGTGTTGTTGTTGCTGCTGTTGTTGTTGTTGTTGTTGTTTATTTCATTGTTCAGACGTTTTGATTCTTTGTCAGTTGTATCACGATACCAGATCGTCTATTATGGTTTTTTAAACACTATTCCATTATTATCACATTTTCCAAATGCATTTTTCTTTATAAATAATTTTCAAAGAAACATAATTTCCGACTGTTTGAATTAAAACCATACAGTTTTGATTTCTCTGTGCAAATGATTTCTCTTCGATATAATTACAGTAACTGTAAGTAATATTTCCCAAGGTATTTTTTTATCATTTGCTTGCATGATTAAAAAAATATGCACAGTGGTATCATACAAGGCGAAGTAACTCTGATTGGATGTGTCTGTGTTATATTATGAAGCCCAGTATATCAGTGTGGACTATATTGTGTTATCATACAAAACAAGTCAGTTTTTATTCCACTGTCTACCACACAAACGTATCGTCATCTGATCTGTCTCGTCTTTGTCATCACACAAAACAAAGTGAGATTGAACTACACTGTGCCATTATACCAAGAAGTTTCACCTTTGAGACATAACCAGTACTGGTGCCGTTTGTGTGGACATATCCAAAAGGCGGAAACCGCTCTTCACGAGAATCAAACCCGACAACTTTGATACGAGGTGCCGACGCTCTACCACTGCACCTTCCACTTTGATATACCAATTTCTTTTATCAAATATCCACGCTAGCCGCACACGCTAAAACTGCTGGTGATAGTAGAACGTCACTCAGGTGTCCTTGAATTTGGACCGTGACATTGAATGCTTTCTCATCGACGCACAGCTGTCTTCAGTGCACCATATGCATCTTTGTCCCATAGAACCAATTTCCCACTAACATCTGTATGCAATTACGTCTCGGAAAAATTCACTCTAACTGACATCCGGTTTCTTTACAGTTTTGATTGAAATAATGCGACTGTTTCGAGTTCGGATTGTCTGACAAGCAGCAATAGGTACACCCAGTTATGATGACAGCTTAATGTTGTATTGACCGTCGCCATGGTGTTGTGGTTAGTGCATCCGAATTAGGAACGGACAATCAGGGTTCGATTCCCCGATCGGTCATACGAATCTACTGATTTGAGTTTAACGCCGTTTTCAACAATTTTCAGTCATATCACGGCGGCCAAATAACCTATAAATATGTCCCCAGGCCTTCTCACACCAGTTCTCAACACAACATACTTTCCAAGCAGCTGGCTTCCACATAGACTGTTATCCCATTGGTAGATGAAGAATGACGCTGGTCTCACTGACTTTTGTTAAACGTCAGAAAGAATATTGACCGAGCTGGTGTTCTAACTCACAACCCATGGACTGACAGCGTCGCAACCGACTGGACTACCGGGGCTCTCGGCCAAAATAGATTAAAACTGGTAACAATGACCTACCTTCATGGCGTTCATAGTTGCTGGAATAGCATCACAAACGAATCCTAAGTATCATACTAAATCATCGCTGGTACCCAGGCTATTCATACCAACTGTGTAATAGCCTGCATTACCATCTTGGCGTTCATGGTTGCACGGATAGCATTGCGAATGATTCCTCAGTAACATAATAAAACATCCAATTGTGTTATAGCCTGGGTACCGAGGATAAGATAAATAAGAGCGGTTGTATTGGTAAATTACACAGGAAATATCATGCTATAAAACTGCAATATACATGAAAATGCCGGAAAATGCCGTGATTAAATGTGAAAATAAAATTGCCCCAATTATCTTTATTTTTGGTTGGTGTTTCTAATTGTAGATTATCTCCCATTCTTACAAGTCATGTGCATGGTATAATGGTATTTGATTCATACATCGGCCAAGACATACATGTATATATCTATAAAGACACATTTGACGGCTGCCAATAACATTTAAAAGTGATAGTCAGACGAACAAACGACGAAGTGATCTCTATGTTTCAATCTGCCGGGATAGGCGACGAACACAGTACTGTGATTTGATTCACGTTTGTCACCAGACAAGCTCTACAGCTTTCGACATATTCGACCAGTGTTGATCAAGATTAATCTGTACAGTCTGATCTGGACTTGCGTTGTTGGCTAATAAGTCGAAGAAAACAATTATGAAGTCACTAACACTATAATGTACATCTAGATCACATTGTACGGATGTGCCTACAGGCGTTTACTACAACTATCCAAACACGCCAAGGTTGTTTTTTCGTAAACCATGGCTCATATACACCTTCTTGACTTTGCGACGATGCATGTTTGTCTAGGTTCTTACTGGTTGTCATCAAGTCGTTCAAGGATAACGAAAGCCTCTTGATGAGAGATTTGACTACACCAGTAACAATAGTGCCAAACAGTCTCAAAATCCGCCCGTCATGGAGGCATAATTCTTGAACAACGACGGTTGTCTGGACAGTTTTTTCTTATCGCAACCGAGTTTTTATGCCAATTTAAATTCCCAGCACGTTTCATGAAGTTTGGGTAAGGACTGTTGAAATTAAAGAGCATATTAGGCGATTTTTGGGTAGGTAATTCAAAGGCCACAATACAAAAAATGCCTTGGGCGAATTGGCTTTTTATCGATATGGGCGCAAACATTATGTCCACAACCATGTTTACCTAGTTTGGTGAAGATCGGCTAAAAACTGTTTAACTTAGAAAGAGGACAATGCCTACATGGCCAATTTTGGAAAATTCAAGGGCCATAATCAAAACATGCCTTCGACGATTTGGCTGGTTACCGAGTTTTGCCTGGACGTTATATTAGATAGGATAAAAAAACTGCTTGAATTAGATAGCGTAAACCATTTAAACGCCACCGTCTCACGTCTACCTGTCGTCCACCTGTCTTCCTCCCGCCGCCTATATGTCGCATGGCTTTTCTCATAGTGTTTAACTGTTAACACTTAATTGCTGCTGGAAAGGAGGAACACACTTTATCTTGCCAGAAGAATACATTATTGTTGCCATGACTAGTTGAGTCGCGATAGTTCAGCCACTATGGGTGTATGATCATGTGAATGGAAGGGGAGGTAATCCAAGACTAACACGACTTCAAACCAGAATAATTCCCCTTGGATGGATATGACTGCGAAAAGTGAACAACTATGCGCTAATGGCGTGAACTCGTTTACCTTATTCTAAAGATAGTGATCGAACTGTTCGAAATAAGGACAATTCCAACACCCTGTATATCAAGATCAGCAAGGGCAGAATACAATGTGTTTCACATTATCTGTATTATTCAGCAAAAGATAATTCATATATTCAGAGGGGTGTCTTCACCAAGGCTCTGTACATTCGACCAATATCAAGCACTGCTTGTTTTCGCTATATTAACCGCTGTAGGCATGAGAACTTTAACGCCTTAGATATGGAAATACATAAAATACAGATGGATCTGTTTCAGCGAGCGAAAGAACTGATACAAGTAATAAACTATACCATAAACTTCGACTCAGGTTAACAATCAACTTAAATAGTAAGTTTAAATACTAAATATATTTGGGAAATTTTGGTGACCTTGTCCACACGACAGCAAGTGACAGAGAGTCGATGTACATGATCTCAACTGTCATCCAATCCTCCTATGTGATTAATGGACATGTGGAGACGTACGTGTACACCCTTTTTCATCTGTGTTCCAGCACTTGTTGCATTATGGTCCGGTAATAGATGTGTAGACTGATCGTGACTTTTTCTTTCCAACTTTGTCTGGTGTCATGTGAAGTATTGTATAGCAGGAAGGAAAAACAAATTTTGTTTTGACACATCCCCTGCCCTCACAACAGTCACCAACATCCCGATGTTGCACGGTAAGGAAGACAAATATACGCTGTACTGAATAGGTAGAAGATACAAGTTAAATTCATATGATTCAATAATTAATTTCAAGTGCTACACACATATCGGTATAATCTAAATGTTATATTTCGAAGTTATTTTGAATCAAGAGTTGAAAACATATCAGGAAAATATAAGGTGCTTGCTTGAATTACGTTCTACGCCCTCCCAAATGTTTTACACAAAGTATGCTAATGACGCGTCTCGAAATTCTTTTGTATCCAGGGTTAATGGAACATAATACGTGTTAGATGTGTGTTTTTGTGTCGCAGGTGCCCCTGTGATAAGACATCTTACTTAGACCTTTCTCTTACTATGAATATATCATACATTGTTTTTTAAAACGTGTCCTTTAATATCACTTAAGAAATAATGTCGATTGAACCACGTCACAAAACAAAACAACTTTCGGGGGAGCGGGATGTGGAAATGAAATTGAAATTACAGTACAATTGCATACATAATGTTTTTTTGTGTAGGCAGAGTTTGTTTAAATTGGCTTAGTATTTTTACGACTAGATGACGAAAAGAGAAGACCATGCTAGAAATGCACGGGAGCGGCTTCTCGTCGGAATGTGTCAAAATGTGCGGTTATCGGAAACTTTGGTCCAAATAGTCATACTATAGGGTAACCTCTCGAGCCTTTTATCGGAATATTCTGGATTGCGATATGGGCAATGGATGTATCTTAGATTCGGTTAAAACGTTATCCGTTCAGAGGAGTTTTATGATATCCTGCCCCTTTAACAGACGACTTTCGGCGCATCTACAACAGGCGACTTTTGAAAAAATGCGCGAAAAGGAAATTTGCTTATATTTTTTGCAATATTTTCAACCCTATAAGTATTAAATGATTATAATTTCATGTATACAGATTGTCGATATTTGTTTAACTGGATGTGTTTAAAGACTTCTACTGTATATTGCTGTTTGTGGAGAAGGTATCAATAATAATCCTTTCTAAAATTATGATGTGTCTGAATAAAAATATGAAAATAACAATATAATATATCATGAGCATTTTGGAAGCACGACTTTAACACTGAGTTGAACACCCCAAGCGAATGTTTTAAACATGTGCCTGTTTTAGCACCATCTACGTTCAAAAATGGTTTCAAAAGTCAACATGTTTTATACAGGCGTTGTATCAATTAACAAGTATGTAGACAGCTATTTTCAACAATTATACTTTTAATAATTAATATTATCCATACTTTTGCCTAAATATAATCTGTTAAGGATGTGTTGTTTATCGGGAATGGCTAAAGAAACGCTTTCACGTGATGCCGTTTTATGGTTAACTTTTGAGCTCGATTAAGATTTGTTCTATTCTTCTTCTTATCTTCGATAACTTCACTGTGTGTCGGCACGTAATTTTTAAAGATTTCACACGGTTGCTTCACACTCACTGGGTTTTTTTTTTACAAATAAATTATCATTGACGATACAGTTATAGTTTTAATTTGTAGATGATGAAATTCTATACGTTTTTGACTGTTTTTGTAAATAGCGGACGATTCTCTTGTCGACTACAATTACAAATTGTAGAGACCTTCTGAAG
Source organism: Clinocardium nuttallii (assembly GCA_031471495.1). Lineage (NCBI taxonomy): Eukaryota > Metazoa > Mollusca > Bivalvia > Cardiida > Cardiidae > Clinocardium > Clinocardium nuttallii. Next base: position 10,808 of record JAUELF010240779.1, read on the forward strand.
CATCTGCAGTCGATGAACTTTGAAAACATTGTGGAAAAATGTCATATGCTCAATATGAGCAATTTCTACTTTCGCCACAGTGCTTTGAATTCTATTCAATACTGGCACTTTGTTTTGTAGAGATTGTCCATATTTTTGCCGAGATATTTTCAATTCCGTCAAAGTTGTTTTATGAGGGAAAGAGTTACATGGTGGTATACCGGTTTCAGCTAAATAAGGAGTGAAGTAAGTTTTTTTGTAACAGTAACAGTCGTTTGTTTTAACATACATCAGAAATCAAAGCGTTATTCGTGTTGAATACCATATGATTACCTGTAAAAGGATACATAGCCTTTTAACCCTTCTTATTTTTACGCCTCTGCAGCAAACGACTTTAAGAAACATTGTAGTTTTTCCCACCATATTTTAAACTATATACATCGTCATACTTTCATTTATAGAGAGTTTCCGTAGTTTTGTCTAGATTATATTAAAGTTATCTGTTGCACATGTGTTGTATGCGCTTATGGGTTGGGAGGTCATTTAAGTGAAGATGTCATACATTTTTCCATATATATTATATGAATGCATAAAATACGCAGGCAATTATTAATTGGGGGCATGTCTCATGTAACCGAATTTCAACACTTTACGATAATTGTAGGTTCAGATCACATATTGCTTGGTAATGAGCAAAATACAATTAGATATATATATAAAACTTATTTTGTACGATAGAGTTATTCAATATTTTGATTTGATTAGTTACACTTTCTCGATATATGATGTTTGTATATATTGTTTTATGGCGCATCGACGGCTAAGGACATTTAGCGCGCAATTAAATTTAATTATTCATGATCCCTGGGTAAACAAACCAGTACTAGGCTAGAAAATGTGCCTTGCCCAAGGGCACTCCACCATGAGCGAATTGTCGGGACTGGGGATCGAACCAGGGGTTTCGAAATCCCCGACGCTAACCACTCGACCACAGCGGATTCCTAATATATATGATGTATATATGATGTATTAATGATTTTTCGGGAAGTAAGTCGAAATAGCGGAGTAAATATTTTCTGTACAAACAATGACGAATACTTTCTAAAAACCAAACATCTTACGATAAACATTGGAAAAACGAGAGGAAAAACGAAACTATCGTCAATCACAGTTTTCCACGAAATCGACGTAAGTTTTGTCCAATTTCGTAACTTAAAGCAGTGTTTATCCAAATATGATAACGTGACCACGCCCTATGAACAGCAGCCTTTGGGGGATTCGCCACCATGCAGGACAGATTCAGATCAACCAGTGCAGATCAGGACCCTACCTGTTCGCTATCTAGTAATACAAGCAGCCCGGACGCCTCTCTAGAACAGTTCGGACCAGAAACAATTAACAAGAAACTCGAACGATAATACTTTTATCATGTCGAAACGGCGGTGGGTCAGTTTTGGCATGACTGCGTCGAACTATGACAATGATGCAGAGAACGAAACTAGAGATAACATAGATCGACGCCCTCTGATTTGTGTGAATGCGTGTCTAAATGGGTCGTTGTATTTTCAAAAAATCCAACCAAACTCTGGTCTCGATATTAATGTTTTACAACGTTCGTTCCTCTTAGGCACACAAACCCTCTATATAGTAATTAACATAGAATGCACTACCCGTTTTAGATATCAGCGCTGCTCCAGTCCCCGATATTTCGGTCGGTAGCGACGCTGGCTGTCAATCCATGGGTTGTGAGTTCGAAAACCGGGTCGGCCAACTTTCTTTCTGACGTTTGACAAAAGTCAATGCGACATTCGTCTTCCACAAATGGGCTAAGTCTATGTGG
>JAUELF010240790.1:0-12626 GCA_031471495.1 Clinocardium nuttallii
GTGGTGTTATCATTACGACTGACTCGCCTCATTGGTACCCAGAAACGTGGTGTTATCATTACGACTGACTCGCCTCATTGGTACCCAGAAACGTGGTGTTATCATTACGACTGACTCGCCTCAGTGGTACCCAGAACCCTCGTGTTATCATTACGACTGACTCGCCTCATTGGTACCCAGAAACGTGGTGTTATCATTACGACTGACTCGCCGATGTTAGAATAAAGAGACTAGTAACATTGGTAACTTATCCATGAAACCCCGTGATATAAGTCGTACCACCAGACAACCTACATTATGGCCTCTGCGTAATGTATCGAACCATATCAGCCTATGCAATTCGCGCAGGATAATCCTGCCGCCACTTTCATGGGAATACAGGTGTAGAGTAATGATTCATGAAACAGAAAATCCAGAGGAGGCGCAAAGTGTCTGTCCGGATTAGACTGCTTCGCATGCTTAGGCTGATCCGGGTCGATACTTTACGCACAATGTTTGTTTTCTCGTTGGATTGCCCATATAAATGAACATTGAAAAACAAACAAAATACTTGGGGTCTGTTTCCATGCGACGAAACCCTCTTTAAAGGACATTGCACCAGACGTACCTTACTACTGGTTTTGTTAGAGTGCTTCTTGTATCGATTTCAGATAATAATTCGTTTCTCTTTTCCTTTTCCACATAAAGCAAATCTTTAGCAGACGACTTTGAACACGTGTAAACAACACAAGGACCATTTTAAATTTTTAATCAATACAATTATAATAACTGAAATTGTTGACATTTTGTGGCAAAACGAGAAATTGAACCTATGTTTTTATAAGTCGCCTGCTTCAGAGGGTCAGAAAACGTCTGCATATATGTGGTAAGCGTTTAATTAACCCAAGTTACTAGACAACTGATACATTTCAATTATCGTTTTACTTTTTTAAATTAAGGTCAATAATACGGCATGATTATAAATTGAAACACATTAAGAAACGTGTCGCAATCTAATATTAGCTAAATATGCAACAAGGACAAACGTACGGACGTTTTTATCAATTAACCTTTTTGATTGGTTTAAATGATCGTGTGGAATGGTCATTGATTGTACAGGTCAAATATATTAAGCACACAATTTAAGTCATGCCATTTAAAAGGTTCAATAGAAGTTGTCAAAAGCGGCACAGATCGAGATATAGATATAGTAGAATTATTATTTTTTAATTCAAAAACAAAGAAGTCAATGATATTCTTATATGTATTTCTAAATGTATTACACTGTTGGTTTTTGTTGGCTATTGTCTGTATACAATTTAATGATTTACGTTGCGATTTAAACGCTTTATTAGGCAAACATGTAATTGTAACATGTATGCTGTGAAAGAAATTAGTTTAACCTCAAAAGTTGCACCTGATTTAACAATCTGTGAGGGGATGATAATTCCTGATCAATATTCCTAAAAGAGTCTTGTTAGCTAGCTGACAGCCACCAGGACAGAATTAACCCCTTCCAACATACAACACATATGCAGCAATCGACTTTGGAAACAGCTTGCCAAAATTATGGAAAAATATTCTATGAATGAAAGCCCAAAAAATAAGTATTGAAAATAGTTAAAAACACATTGTGGAAAAATGTTATCTTTTTCCTTTTTTAACAATATGTCCTTTAGCATGCCCTTTATATTTCGTAAACAGTCTTCGGCTTATCTAAGACAGATAATCCCGTGACAAAGCTGGCAAAGCTTCTAAACGACAATTATAAGCAATCTGCATTGACATAATTCATTTTATAATGGTTCTAAGTATTTATCTCACGTATTATTTTAAAGTTGCCTTCTTTGAAAATGTATTGGGAGCAGAATTTATTTTTCAAACCATTGGAAATGTAAGTTAGTGCAGGATGGAATTGCTTCTTCCCGTTATTCTGTAATATCAGACTGTCGCTGTAGCATCTGTAATGTAAGTTAGTGCAGGATGGAATTGCTCCTTCCCGTTATTCTGTAATATCAGACTGTCGCTGTAGCATCTGCAGCAGAGAAAGTGCTAACATAATTATAACGAGTAATTATGCAAATATTAATGACTTGCCGTGCGTGCATATATTACCCGACAAAATACTATTCATGTATTCATAATGTGTAAAGCAATCAGGCTGAGATTAACTAAATCCCTATCGCGCACTGGTTCCTAAAACTGATACTACAATACGTGAAATTCGAGAAGCTTTTGTAAATGTCTGGAAACGTCTTTGTTACTGGTTGATACTGAGGTAGATATGAATTGCACTGCTATGCAGACTAATCGTGGTCTATATTTATCGCAAATGGTTTTTAAATTCGCGCTTAATAGGCTATGTAAATGTTTTCCAAGTATCATATTATACTTTTATTCACATGTTCATAGTAAATTGTACACGATATCATATATATTGGAATGCGTATATATATATAAGGATTATAATCACTGTTTAATATAACACTTTAAAACGTGTTACCCAGAGTGTCCAATCTTTGTTATTCCAATCGATATGAAGCAATGTGTTGTCATTTCTAAATAAAAGGTTACAAATACGTCAACGCAGTCATTTTTAATATTCTAAAGTCACTTAATCATCGGTTGACACAAGGCTGATAGATTCAAGGCCATCGCTAATAAAGTAGCCGAGGACAGAATTAGATTGCCAATGTGAATCAATATTCGAGACGGGCTACATAAAAGAGAACCACTTGGTTTATTATACATTTCCTACCTGCAAACGTATGTGCAGCATACACTTTTTGAAAACATTGTGACAAAAGGAGAAATTGCTTATAACGAGCAATGTCTCTTTCTGTTACACTGTTTTCAACCCTATTTATTCATTATATTTTCATTAGTAGGGACATTCAATATAGTATCGATGTGTATTTAAAGTCGTCTGTCGCAGATTTGTCGTATGTTCGAAAGGTTTAACACAAGTGAATATATAGATAAGTCGTGTCATGCAATTGGTTGAGCTAAGTGATTTTTTGTCTAATACTCTTCTTTCAAAAATAGTGTTATTTAATAGATGTTTATATCCATTCTGATATTGTAAATTAATTTCAAATTTGTATCGAAAGTCTCTCTCGTGAATCAATATGGCACATACATAGACACTGATCGTCATTGTTTGATTTAACTTCAGTTCCAGTCCTCTACATATGTTTATAGGATTGTCCTCGGGGGTTTAATATACGCCTACATACTGCATATAGCTGTTATTTATGGTTATATAATTTTTCTAGTGTTCTGTTTGAAACATTCATTAACCGGCCAGCTGGTTCCACACAGCTCTTACGCGCTATAGTCGCATTTTAACAACTCCCCTTGATCACACTATGTCCGACTTTAAACACAATTTCCGAACAATACAGAACAATTTTAGATTTTACTGTCGTTCAATCTCGTCTTGCTAGACAGTGTTGGTTAATGACATTCTAACATTATGAATATCCTAAGTTCGTGACGTCATTATTCTCGCCCTGACATCGCGTTTCTTCGTTCTGGAAGCCGATGTGGAACCATCAAATTATTTCCCACCTTCTAAACTAGTTGCTGACATCTTAAAATGCATCTTAAACAGTTTTATTAGTTAACGTCATCGGATGACTAGCCCAAATACCCTCAATCTTTATATACCAAAATTAAAAACATTTTAAAGAATCCGACATGAAAATCTACTTTGAGAAGGCCCCTCTGTTGTTTACAAAATGGCGGCCTCGGTCATGTGACTTATTTGACTGAATTAGGCAAAGGCAATTTTACAACGCGTTTCACATCCCTTAGGTACATAAAGTGACTAGAACTTGTTAACTTATTTAAACATACAGCCGTATTTTGCAATCTGTATTGATCTTTGTTATAATATATGATAAAATGCTTATGAGGTACCAAATACCCATGACACAGAGGAATAAAAAATAAAACAAGAAAATAAACATAACAAAGATTTAAAGATGAGTTATAAAAATTCTTTTGTACATGTTTAAATCAAGAATTATTTCAAATTCAAATGTTTAAAATACGTATAATGTTTAACTGCTTCTCAATATGTTACCATATATTGCCCCTGTTAAAAAAATATTATGTTTGATGTTACCTATTTTGAAACTGCAAACTTCCCATATAATAACGTTACGTAGAAGAATAACAGTGATGTCTTCTGACTAGTTGAACGCATGTGTATTTAAGGATTTTTTGTTCGAAACTTGGAGGAAATAAATAAATCTCTCCAGTTAGACATGCCATTTCGTATCATTCACTTCACAAGTCTTCTGCACGTTAAGTCTGTGAAACCTTAAACTCACGAACTTCGAATGCTCTTGGATACATACATGTGAAGCAAAAACTACTCAGAAACTGCAAACCTTCCAAATCTAATGATAATGAAACAACGTGCAGGGATACGGACATCATCACAAGCGAATTATAATGTATCCATTACCATAATTTGTTACATTACCATTGTAATGGGAATACTAATATACGCAGTAGCCTTGGCAAGCGAAGACACATTTAGCTGTCGAAGTGTCAACGTGTTACGTTTAATGTAATAATCTTTCTGATACAGATTCTCAATATGGCAAGCGAAGACACATTTAGCTGTCGAAGTGTCAACGTGTTACGTTTAATGTAATACTCTTTCTGATACAGATTCTCAATATGTCACACTAAATGTTTCGGGTTTAACGCATTTCTCAATCGTATTTCATTATAAGACTGGGGATTAATTTCTGTTTGAACAACTAGCCATGCGTTCGATAAACACTATTAAAAAGCACTTATTTCAGGAAAACCCAGTTGTTTTAGATAGTTTCCGTTGTAGACAATACATGTATATCAGTTATAAAATGGCGGCCAGTACAACAACCTTGAAAACATAAGACATACACTTCGCCACAGCAAAACGCGCACAAAGTATTTCAGTCTGATTTCGATTTGATTGTTAGTTCACCTAAATGTGTGTTTTCATGGCTCACGTACTCCACTTCATCATGTACATGCCTATCGTAATATTTGTTATTTCGTATGATGTACGCCGTATGCTTCGTGTGTTAACAATTTGCTTGTGTCCTTTCCATGTTTTAACTACTTTCGAAATTGCCTGACTAGCTCTGGACTCTCAGTTTGCGTGGTTACATGTTAAAGCTGTTGACATGGTTTTTACTTCGTACGATCTTATTTTTCTCTAAATGCTATTTTTCAACTAAATGCCCACTTGCTGTAGACATTTAGTTGGTTCGACGTGTGATGCTCAGTATTCATCAACATGCAATTATCTAAAGTGTGCCCACTTGCTAAGAATGTTTGCAATGTTTTGCTTTGCTAGTATGGTATATACATTATGACAAATTGCCATGAGTTTTCCGAATAATTCGTTTTGCTTGGAATGTTTACAGTGTATATACTAAATTGCCATGGGTTTTCTGAATGTTTCAACTTTAATTTTGAAAGGGATTATAGAATGCTTCGTTTTGCTAATATGATTTACATAACGGCATTTTGTTATATGCTTTCATATTGTTTCATATTGTTTCGGTATTCTAGTTGATATGGAACATATATGACAAATGTTTGGAAACGACACGCTATCTAGTATGATTGACAGTTATAATATCTTCTTGCTAAAGGAATCCATCATGTTCAGCGGCGTTGTTAACATGGCTTCCACTATGCCTACTTGTACTGAACCCCCATGGTTTGTTTGATGTTGAAGGTATGTACAGCGTCAATTCATAACAACATTTAACTCTTCACAAATAAATAGAACTGCTGCCGCCTCCATGTCAGATTGCAATTTTTCAAGTCTTAACTGATATTTAACTACTTATCAGATTATCCATTTATTTCCGGTTGATGCGAAAAATGTCAATCGGTGATTGTCATTTCAGTTAAAAGATTAAACTATTTTATACAGGTAAACAACGATGTTTCCCGTCAATAGGTTATGTGTATGAACTTTGCAAAACTTTGCTATACCGTCTTCCAAAAATTGTGTCCAGAATGAGTTTTACGATGTAGTCACGATTCTGCTACGTTTTGATTGGATGAAAAGAAAATATCGAAATAAATTGTTTTTATAAGGGAAATATATTAATACGTACTCGATGAAGGAACCAGCACAAATAATTTTATGCGTGATCATTTCCGTTTAATAACACTCGTCGTCTATTTCTAAAACGAGTTCAAATAAAACTCATAAGGGTTTTTGGACTTTCCGGAAGTTACAAATCAAAATTCCTGAAATATGACGTCATTCTATTAGCGTAACTCAAATGATGAATAAATAAGCAAAAGGCAAACAGAACTTATAAGAAATGTTAGTTTGACTTGTCACAAATGTAGTTCCGTAAATTATGGAATCGTTTCATTTGAAGAACTTTATGAAGGGCAAGTTGATTATTGGTTGTACCTGTAATCATAATTTCAAGGTGCCAACTGCAGTCACGGGGAATTATTTACCGATCACAAAAGTTATTAAATGTTTACCCGATATAGGTATCACCTATACTCATATTAGTCATGTTTATATACGACAGTGGTGCTGGTAGAAGGATGACAGAACTAAGTCCAGTAATGCCAATATCCCATTATGTTCAATATTACTTTATTTGCCCTTTGTAATACTTTGAAGATAGATCATTATCAGACAGTTATGATTGCATATCAAAAATAGCAGTCTAATAGCAGTTAATTTACTTTCCAATGTCTACCGTCTGCTGTAAGTAGGTCACACAGTATAATGTTGGTCAGTTAACGTATATACATAGATAATATTATGTCTCTGACTTCAGATATGAACTTTATGTGACGAGGTTGGGACAATTATCCTTTCTCACAGCCGAGTCAGATAAAGTTTTTATCTCGAAAATCAGGGACGTAATATTTAATTTATATTGCATGTAAAATTATGTTTTCATGTAAATCTACACTCATTCTAAATAGTCCATTTATAAATGACGTCAGCTAAAAATAGAATGACGTCATACACAGGTCTTACGGAAGCTAAAGAGTTCCTATTGAAACTAAAAATCCACTGGAGTAAAAACGTGTCTGTCCGGTTTAGCCTGCGCGGCATGCTTTGGCTGATCAGAGTCAATACTTTTCGCTGTAAAAAAATGGTTTACTGGTGGAACGGCTCATTAATACTTAAGAAAAGTAGTTACATCGATTACGTCACTTCTAAAAAACAAGTATACCGATAAACATAAGTTTATCATACCAGTAGACATGTTAACAAAAAGTTTATCCTATCAGTGTTATATATCTAATTACCTGCTTATCACATACTCTCGCATGATCGTTTAAACTGGATGATTGAACAGTAGCACAAGTTCAAACGAGGCGATATCACTAAATGAAATGAAATAAAGAAGGAGTAGTTATAAGCTTCTTGTACATTATTGCTTGATTGATGCTTAATATTTCCGTCATATCACGCTTGCAAGCTGAGCAACCCACGTGTGTCATGGATTTATCATACCAGTTGTCCACACACGAGTCTTTCAAAGCAACTGGCGACTTTAGCTCATAAACTGTTAGCCCATTGGTTTAGGACAAATGACGTTTATCGTATCAGTTAGCCCATTGGTTTAGGACGAATGACGTTTATCGTATCAGTAAGCCCATTGGTTTAGGACGAATGACGTTTATCGTATCAGTTAGCCCATTGGTTTAGGACGAATGACGTTTATCGTATTTACTTTTGTCAAACGTCGGAATGATGGTTGGCCTAGATGAAGTTCGAAGTCACAGGCTGCATCTCTAACAACTGAGCTATCAGCACTGGACCGTTTACAACAGCAGCAATGATGAATTTAGTTGACGTCATACTTTCTCGTAAAAAGATATTGCTTTATTTCATCGAACTATCAATTTCTAATTCAATTTGAAATGTTATATTTATACTCATATTCAAAGACGGTCACGTGAAAAAGCTAAGGGATACTCTTCCGAATAGCCTTGAATTAAAGTAAACTCGCGACCAATCGAAATAATCAGGGTCCTATAAATCACATCAAGTTATCGACGTGCTTCGAATGATCGCTGGATTAAGGCTAAATTATTTAGGTTTTGTTCGGATTGTAGTTCATTTACTGTTTATGTCTACTATATACTTTAGCAAGCCTTGATCTATTCATGTCGACAAAACAGCACAGCAGCAGTTACGAGTGATCGATTTCTAAAGAAAGAACCGTTCTTTGAAAGGGTTCAAGTTACTCGATATATTCACTTTTCCTTTGTTATCAGAGTGGTCTCTTCTGAAATCAGAACAAAATACATATAACTTCAAACCTAATACGGTACAATGAGTGGAAAACATTGAGGCAAAGGAGAAAATTGCACGTTTTGTGCAATTTCTCCTTTTGTCACAATGTTTTCAAAAATGTATATGATTTCTTGTCAAATCATATCATCCGTATTGTTGACAACATTCCACTTTTCCGTGACGTGTGCACACGTTATTGAAGTTGATATTACAAGATTCAACATACTTTCCGCAACTTTATTAAGTGATTGCGCATGTCTGTGCTTAATTGCCGGAACATGTTTGAAATATCAAAGAGGCTCATCACGGAGCAATAAAAACCGAACAAGTCCGCATGAAAGGGCTTGATGCAATTGATGCCCATCACAATACGTCGGGTTGTCAAAAGACTGGCCCAACTGTGTACTTGCAGGCGATACAGAGACTGTTGTTGACTATTTCCCCTACAACATAATTTTAGACTTCGCCTTGTTAGAGAACTGCTCGAGTGATAAGATTATATTATCTGGAATGTACAAATGTTCAATATAATATTGTGAAGAGGGGGAGTTATTGCTCGTTTCGTTCAGTTCATCATTCGTTCACAATGTTACATGTGTTTTTTCTCCTGAAGAGGTGTGGTAATTCAGTTGAAGCGTTTGTACTAGATTGATATATTGAGGTTTACCGCCGATTGCAACAACTGTTCAGTGATATCGAAGCGACCAGTGTACTTACTGGCTTTATCACACTAGTAAACCACACTACAGGCTTTCGAAGCAACTGGCTGATTTACGCAAAACATTTGATGGAAGACGAATTACATTTGTCGCATTTACGTTTGTCAAACGTCAAAAATAACATTCACCGAGCTTCTGCTCCAACACACAACCCCTGTATTGGCGGTCCGATTCTCTACCGACTGAGCTACCATGGCTAAGTAGAACTATTTTGAACGTCGTGAATAACAAGAATACAGGATAAAATATACAAAGTTTTTGTTATTAGAGGCCACCGGCCCTTTACAACAAAATATTATTTACAACAATTATAAATACCTCAATCGAAGTTGTGATCGGAATTAGATTCAATAACATAATTCATACCGTATAGTTGAAATTTGATCTGTAATCTAATAATAAGGATACATGCTATTTATTCAAATGATCTTTTTATTCATCTGACTAAAATTTCATGCAAATACGTACATACACACGTACACGCCCATCGATATATTTTCACATACATATCTTGACTTGGTGTATACATTACCTTCACCTTCGTGATTATTTTCATGCTTCCCCTTATTAAAACCTGACAGACAAGTAGAGACATGTGTTCAAACATTGACTAAATGCGGGGATTGTATCGTTTAACCATTTCCCACCTATAAACGCATTTTGACACAATGGCAGCAGACGACTTTAAAAACGTTTCCCACACTGTTTCCAACTATATTTAATAATCAAAATCTCATTTATGGAAATTTTTCACGTTTTTGTCAATACGTTTATTGTTTTATGTTGGAAATGGCACATTTTCTTGTGACGTAATCTTTGAAACAAACATAGAGAGGATAGCATTACGAGTGAATCGTCGCTTCTACATAAGGTAGTTTGTAGATTACCAAGGCAACGTGTAATATAACCAAAATAATGTTGAAAGCACAGTTAACATCATTCAAACAAACAAAAACAAACCTTTACGTTTTTGTGCCAAGAGTATAATGTGATATGAATCTTAACTTTATGTCAGAGACAATTTGGGTGCTTATTTGACTTTTTTACTGAAAGTAAAAACCTGGATCAGAATGAGCGGACAAGATGACTTATCTGGTACACACTTGTCGCAACTTCATTGCGGTTTGTTTGTAATATCGTGGCGCTTAATTAATCACTGCTTTTCTAAATGTGTTTCTCAGTTGATTTGTCGACTTTTACTTTAAACCGCAACAGCACATTGTCTCATATAATACAGCATGGGTAATCTACATTCACCCGGTTTGTTGTGGTGTAAATATGCACGTGTAATACCGTACAACTTACAAAGTTGATTAAAGGTCACAACGGTACGTTAAAAACACGCAAACAGGCGGAATAAGTCGGACACAACATACTGAGCTACGATTTATTATGTTGCCTCACCTCTTCTAATTTTAAAACATATTACGGATTAACTAAGCTAACCGTAACAGAATATGGATGAAAAAGTAAATGAGCCGTCTCGCGAGAAAACCAACAATGTGGTCTCTTTGTAAAGTGTCGACCCTGATCAGCCTAAGCATGCCGCGCATGGCTTACCCGGAAAGAAAATGTTCGCCTCCTGTTGATTTTTTGTTTCAGGGAATCATAACTCTATACCTATATCCCTCTGAGACGGAATGCGTCGGCCGGATCAGTCTGCGCGGATAGCGCAGGCTGATCTGGTCGATACATTACGCAGATGCCATGATGTTGGTTTTCTTGAGATACGGCTAAAATGTTATTTCTGTTAAAAACATTGAACAGTAGCTCCTGAACCAGTCACCTAAGAAATACCCTCGATGCTGTGGAAATTCATTTCTTCAGTAATTTGATCGTTTTTCTTAATGTTTTAAACGTTTAAAAGTTTTCTTTGCTGCTTCATACATGGAGGGGAATGATTAAGAGTTCAAAAATAAAGTATTGTAGTATTTTCCGGCGACATTGATGCCTTGCATCAACTTTCTCTTGTACTTGTAGTTTATATTGGATTTTGATGCTTGTTGGTGTGAAGTTAGTCGGTAAAGATAACGTCCGTGACATATAGCGGGATGACCTCACTGATGTTTATGGATTTATTTTCCATATTACCTGGCTGATTAGCAGGGTGTCGATATATAAACATTGTACTTTCCTTTAACTCAATATAACATGGTTAACTATGCCGCGTAGTGGGATGTTTTATATATAAAGAGTGTACTCTCTTTTAACTCAATATAACATGGAATATGTGGAAGATTATTTCTTATTCGTGGGACATCTTGATTCCCTCACAGAACATACGTTGAATTTAACTCGATTGTGATCCGACGGATTGGCTAAAAAAGTCGCCTTTTTTAAATGATATTATCTATTATACTTAGGTATCAATATCTACACCAATCACTTTATTATCCACCGTTTTAACTTTCTTTTGGTTTCTATCCGAAATTGAATTTAATCATGGGTTTAAAATAAACAAGTCGTGTTCTGCATGAATCTGATTGGAGTAAATCTTCATATGCCAATGAGTATTTATATTGAATCCCCTCCGTTTTAAAAGATATTTGTGTTTGTTAACAGTGTGGTTCCAGATCACCATGTACATCCGTATTAACTGTATTACGTACACAGCTCTGTAAAAATAGTATGTCAACTAGTAAGATCCTGATGAGACAGGACAGATGGGCCGTCTCGCGAGAAAACCAACATTATGAGCACTGCGTAAAGTGTCGACCCTGATAAACCGAACCATGCCGCACAGGCTTAACCGGATGCACACTATTCGCTTGCTGTGGATTTTCTGTTTCAGGAATCATTTCTCTATACCTTTATCCCTCAGAGACGGAATGTGTCGGCCCGGATCGGTCTGCGCGGACAGCGCAAGCTGATCTGGTCGATACATTACGAAGATACCATAATGTTGGTTTTCTCTGTATGATACTATTGATATATGAAATCTAAACATAACACTTAAATAATGAAATGCTGCGCAGATTTTCGTTGCACTGGTCTTGTGAAAGTTGAAAAAAGGATAAATTTAAATCCATGCACCCTATCACAACAAGAGCTGTAATCCTTTTTTTTAGCTCCATATATTTTGGCTTCAATACACGTTATCTTTATATATCTAGCTTCTGACTAAACACCCTACATATATCTCTAACGTATGGTCAATATACCCTACATATATCATTAACTTATGGCAATATACCCTACATATATCATTAACTTCTGGCAATTTACCCTACATATATCATTACCTTCTGGCAATATACCCTACACATATCATTAACTTCTGGCAATATACCCTACATATATCATTAACTTCTGGCAATATACCCTACATATATCATTAATTTCTGGCAATATACCATAAATATATCATTAACTTCTGGCAATATACCCTACATATATCATTAACTTCTGGCAATATACCCTACATATATCATTAATTTCTGGCAATATACCATAAATATATCATTAACTTCTGGCAATATACCCTACATATATCATTAACTTCTGGCAATATACCCTACATATATCATTAATTTCTGGCAATATACCATAAATATATCATTAACTTCTGGCAATATACCCTACATATATCATTAACTTCTGGCAATATACCCTACATATATCATTAATTT
>JAUELF010240801.1:0-12624 GCA_031471495.1 Clinocardium nuttallii
CGATGTTCATAGAGTTGATTACTAACAGATGACTAAGTTGGTGATATAACATGCAATCAAAAGCTACTTAACCCTTTACATATTTGAAGCAAAAATGAATACCTTTAGATTTTTAAAACATTGAAAAAAGCCTGATCAAAATTAATTCTGAAATTTGTATGTGAAATTTCAACAACCCTGAAATAAGTCCTGAATGAAAACATTATGTGTATGTTTAGACCTATGAAAGTCAGGAATTCATGTGTGTTAAACAGTAAATTGATGCAGTCTTTTCCAGTGGCATTGATGCCTTGCATCAACATTCTCTTGTAGTTTAATAATGCAAAGGTTCAAGGTCAAGAGCGCTTTGGCGAGTTTGCATTTTCCAAAATAGGTCAAAGATCAAGATCATAGTGGCTATAATATATCAGTAATATATCACTTTAACTCTTTCATTTGTAGGTGGAATTCAATGATTCTTCTTATGTCAAGAGAGTTTAATTAGGACCAGCTCATGGCATTATACCTGATGGTTTACCGACTAAGGTTTAAGGTCAAGGTTATGATTTAGGAATTCCCGTTTCACTCCCCAAGGTTTAAAGTTACTTTATATACAGTCTGTTGTGAAAAAAACAATCTTTACCCATAACTTCATTAATTTTTGGAGTGATGGGGGCGGGGCATTCATGAGTATGGTATAATTACCAAACCATTGGTTTATGCATAGAGCAAACTTCACTAGAATTAAAATTAAGCATATCGTTGAATTTTCTGTTCACTTTCAGGTCAATTCAACACTTTCAGGTCCAGGAAACAAATCTGTGATTCTGCCCAATAACCAGAAGCGGACATCTGTATTGACTGCAATACCATTAATTAAGGGGTGTGGGAGATTTGAAAACAATAATTGAAGAACAACTGATTTTTCTTTTTCAAAATATTTCTCATTTTCTCAAAAATTTATCTTTCAATTTACGTTTAACTTTCATGCAATACAATTTCATTTTCCATTGTGATTGGGTTGAAGGGTGTAAAAAGAAATACATTGCCAAGTTAAATCGATATTTCAAGCTAGTTCCAAAACATAATTTGCTCTTGAAACTAGCATGTTGTGAGAGCAATTAAAAGAGGAAAATTTCACAATAAAGAAGGAGATAATTACCAATTCAGTCCTGTAACATTGCATGGTTGATGTATCACATGTCACAAACACACACACTCAATGACATTGTGAAATCGTACATGCAAACATGGACTGGTCCATGTTGAGAGAAGGAAACGCCTCATGTTATGTTTTCGTAGTTTTTTCTTCATTTGCTTCTGGTAATTTAAATAGCATTAAGTACATTGGAATGATAGGGTAAATTCAATTAAATATTTTTGCAACCTCCTAATGACTGTTCATTCACGTACCTTAGTGCATTTCTAGCGTTATCATTTAATTCTGATTCAATTGATTAGTGTCCTGCCAATTTTGCTACAACAGACAATATATTAACTTTGCCACTCTAAATCTTTAAGCTATATTCACAAACTTCACTCGGAGCCTAACCTTATTGAGGCCTGTTTGTTGAACCGTTTTACTGTCCAAGAAACAATCCAATAGGGTTTATTAGCATTCTTAACACTTTTCCACATACAACAATAATAGAAGCAAGCATATGAAAAATATCAATGATTATAGAAGGGAGTTGAAAACATTGTGACAAAAGTTGTCTGCTGCAGATGCGATTTAAGCAGGAAAGGGTTAAACTATAGTGTAGCTAGAGAAACATCACTTAAGAAGATAGAGATTTTTTAAGAGACCTGTCGAAAGCGGCATAAACATACTCACTCGCAAACCATTCAAATAAACAAAGCACTGCAAAGATGCATTTGTAGTGAGATAATCTTTTCTGTGAGCTAATTAGATCTCCCCATACATGGGGGTGACATATTGTTTTTGCCCGTTCCGTCCATCCGTCCTTACGTCCGTCACACTTGTTTCCGCTCAATAACTAAAGAACGCTTAGGCTTAGAAACTTCATACTTAGTATGCAGGTTGGTCATGACCAGTAGATGACCCCTTTTGATTTTGATGTCAGAAGGTCAAAGGTCAAGGTCATGGTGATCTTGTGAGGTAAAAAATGGTTTCCGCTCAATAACTGAAGATCGCTTAGGCCAAGGAACTCCCTACTTGGTATGCAGATTGGCCATGCCCAGTAGCAGACCCCTATTGATTTTGAGGTCAGTACGTCTAAAGTCAAGGTCACAGTGACAATGAGGTGAAAAATTGGTTTTTGCTTGGGCCCAGGAACTTCATACTTGGTGTGCATGTTGGTCACCACCAGCAAATGACCCCTATTGATTTTGAGGTCACTAGGTCAGTGGTCAAGGTCACACCCGTCACACTTGTTTCCGCTCAATACAGAAGAACGCTTGGGCGTAGAAACTTCATACTTGGTGTGCAGGTTGGTCACCACCAGCAAATGACCCCTATTGATTTTGAGGTCACTAAGTGAACTACAAAATTCATCTCCATCATTTCTTTTCCTCCCCTACGACCACACAAATGGGGAGACAAGCGCTTTTTCAAAAAAGCAATCTCTAGTTAGATATTGTGATGCATTTGTTTCTCGGTGTCAAAGTTTGGATAACTCAAAATACGGGTAACTCATTTTCATTGGTCCTTAACCCTTTCCCACATATAGACACATTTTAACACATCTGCATCAGACGACTCTTGGAAACATTGTGACAAATTGAGAAACGAGCAATTTCACCTTTTGCCCCAATGTTTTCATTTTTTGAAGTAATTATGCCTTCATTTATAGAGATTTTTCATATTTTTTACTGTCGAGCCCCGGTAGCAGTTGGCTGTCAACGCAAGGGTTGTGAGTTTGAACCCAATCTCGGCCAACATTCTTTCTGAAATTTGACAAAAGTCATTCGTCTTCCACCAATGGGCCATCAGTCTATGTGGAAAAGCAGCCAGTTGCTTGGAAAGAATGTTGTTTGAAGTACTGGTGTGAGAAAGCCAAGAAACATGAGTAGGTGAACTGGCCGCCGTGATATGACTGAAAAATTGCTGAAAACGACGTTTAACCCCAATCAAGCAATCTTATTTTTTATTAAACATCTTCAAAGACGTTTGCTGCATATTTGCTTTATGTAAGAAAGGGTTAACTTGAAGTTAATGACAGTGGACTGTACATAGTTAGCATGGTAACTCAATATGCAATTTAGCTCAAATTTCAAACAAGTATGTCTGTTGTTATATTATATTATTATAACAATATTGACTGACGGTTGTTGGTGAACACAAAACCAGTAACCGTAAACTGCTTCAAATAAATGTACAGCTCAAACCAACTTATCTGTTACTTTTTTTTTAACTTTTGGTAAATAACAAGAACTAGATGTGTATAAGAAAGAATTTATTTACATTTTCAGCATCATCAATTTTACAAGAGTTCAAAGGGCTAGTCAATAAGTGGATTTTACCCAGATTAATGTATTTCCAAATCGAAATGAAAACCTTCACAGATGTATGTACTCTTGTCTGTTGATGGAAGTAACGATGGTAACTAAGTATTGTATGTTTAACACTATCCCACTTGTAGACACATTCTGACGCATCTGCAGCAGACAATTTTTGAAAACGTTTTGACAAAAGAAGAAATTGTTTATAATGAGCATTTTCTCTTTTTGCCACAATGTTTTCAACAATTTTCAGTTAATACATTTTAAAGTCGTCTGCTGCAGATTTGCTGTAAGTGGTTTCGAAATCAAGTTCAATATACTTTTAACCCTTTCCCGCAGATGACATTGAACATATTTTGTCAAAGAGTAGAAAATCTCTGAAATTGAATGGATAACATATGACTAAAAGTGGAAAACATTGTGGCAAAATAAGAAATTGCTCGTTTTGAGCAAATTATTCTTTTGTCACTCTGTTTTCAAAATGCTGTCTGCTACATAGGTGTCAGAAAGCGTCTGTATTTGGGAAAGGGTTAAGTAAGAAAAGAGCCATAATTCTTACAAAAACGTTGACAGAGTTACGTACTCTTGTCTGTTGATGGAAGTAATGATGGTGAAAAATATTGGAAGTTTGAAAGTAATATATTTTATAGCTTTGAAAAAATTGAGGTGGTACCAGAAACTCAACCAATGTGTCAAACAAATAATGTGATATGTTACTGAAAAGAATCATCTCCATGTGTACACACAACATATGATTTGGATGTCAAAAAAGGTTTTCAGAACATGAAGTATTTTAGTTTAAAATTTGACATGAATAAATAGAAAGAACATATCAAAAAATTAAAGAATTATTATGAGCTCAGTAGATGCTATGGAGGAAGAAATTCTTCCATCAAATAATCTTGCATTTATACAGTTAGACTTGTCTTAGAAGCTACCTGGGGAAGAGTCAGAATATGGCTGCTGCAGACAGGTGGCTGCTTAGTACAAGTCAAATAAAGAATGTTTTTGTTTATTTTCAAGTAACTGTTTATACAAGTTGGCTGATTACAGAGGTTACCGCTAACACAAGTTTGACTGTACATACTAAGACACTTCAGCTATATAATGAGCTGATCAAAGTCTGTTTGCTGTGAAGTAATGTTTGGACAATCAGAAGTAAAAATAGAAAACATTGCGAGAAAAGAAGATATTGCTCATCTAAGCAATTTCTTCTTTTTCCACAGTGTTATCCAATTTTGCTGGAACTGAATTTATGCAAGCCTTGTTGCTATGAAGCCAGTGTACTGACCAAATGGATCGGGGTATCTATCCCTGATCATCCAAACACAACATGACGGAATGACTACTCTGTTCCCTGATCCAAGGCGCCCATAGCTCCACAAAACAAACTGTCTATAGGCAGCATGTCTGTTGGCTTTTCTGACATCAGCCCCTTCTTCAAACACTAAAACGTCATGTCTGTAGAGGCGCGCCAATGCTAGAACTGCTTCATCCAGTATCAAAACCTGGAAGTCCTGTACATGTAAAAGGAAAAGATAAATAAATTTTGGTGTGATTTGAAGTGCGTTAATCCAAGAATAGAATACAATACCAGATGAACCAACTCAGAAAAAGTGATTAACCCTTTGCCACATACAACAAATCTGCAGCAGACGACTTGGAAAATCCATATAAATGAAAGTGTAATTATTTAATAGAGTTAAAATTACTGTGGCAAAAGAAGAAATTGCTCATAATCCCTTTGTCACAATAACTTCAAAAGTTGCCTCCTTCAGATGTCTCATAATGTGTCACCAAGTAGGAAAGGATAAATTATCTCATAAGTTGCTAATTTTCTAAAATAATTGAGGAAAAAGGATACTAATTCTAGTAACTGTCCACATATTTGGGTTTGTTGTATATTACATCATTTTTCATATAATCAGATTATCAACTGATAATCTCCTGTAAGAATGATTTCAAACTAGGAAAAATGATTTATCATCCCTTTATATATCTTCATAATACATTTTAGCAGTTCCACAAGAAAACCAACTATAAACTATGTAAAGTATGAACCCGAATCAGCCTGTGCAGTCAGCTAGACATTTTCCGCTGATGGAATAATAGAATAATGATTCCTGAAAAAGAAAATCACCAGGAGTAGCCTGCATGGATTGTGCAGGCTTATCCGGATTGAAACTTACACAGTCAATAATGTTGGTTTTCTCATGGAACGGCTCATTTGTTTATGTTACATAGTACTTCTTGTCCGGTAAAGTTATCCTGCAGTAGCATTAGATCATTAGGATCACGTTTACATAAAATAGACAGGAGTGTGTTGTCTGCCAATGGGCCAATAAGTGACACACACAAAGTACTGCTAGAGAAATGTTGTTGATTTCAGATTAACCAGTATTTCTAAGAAGTAAATGTATTTAAAAGTTGAAAAATATGTTATGAAAAAAAAACATTACCGGCAGAAGAGAAAGACAGTCCACTGGTGCCATTTCACAGCACATCCGCTCCCTCTCTGTTGGCATCTCCCTACAGTGAAGACAAACACACCAGTCAGGATATGGTGATTCACTGTCGGGGTGATAACCACCAGGTTGTCTCTCTACTGGCTCCAAAATGTCCATTATGAGGGAGGGCTGCACATCAACCAACTCGAGGAGAACCTCGCGCATTCTCTCCTCCCCCATAGCTGCTATCTTTTCCTAAAATAAAAATAAAAATTATTCAATATGCATATCTTTCTCGATAACAAAACAAAATGTAAGGTACATACTTGTGTTTTTGTTTCTTTCTTTACAAATATATTATATAGCAGATTGTCCTGTGATGATTATAATTCCAACTTTCTCAAATGAAAAAGTACTGATCACAACATTCTTATTAGACAACACAATAACACAGCCTTTTAGCCCATTGGCAGAAGAAAAACAAAAACAGCCCCAATTACGTATGTCAAATTTTGGCAAAGACAGGGTAAATTCAAACTCAAAACATCGGGATTGATGACCACATGAGCCATCACAACTTGGCAGACAATTATAATTTATATCAGTCATATGGTCCAAGAAAATATACATAGACATGTGTACATATATTTATATATCAATTACTGCAATTTAATAAACCTGTTAGATCAGACTTGAAACCTTTTGCATGAAAAGTTTTAGAACAGTCTAATGCTGTAAATATGTACACAACTACATGTTGATCTGGACCTACACTGGTCTCAAAAAATGAAATGCCCTATGTTAGGCTTATTAGATACCATTTTAATTGTTACACACAAGGGGACTGCATACATCTTCCACTATGTGCACCTCTCAGGTCAGTTCATTCGTGTAGCTAAACTACCAGTACGTTGGGTACATTTGTTATCTTGTTGAATTATGGTTTTATATATTATAATAACTGGCACATACGTTAGAAGGAAATACATAATGCGTATAATTGCATAACCAAACGACGGTTAACACGATGATTTAGATCTACGATCCTGATTGTTTATACTGAAGAGCGACCGTACGTACCTTCATTCTCTCCTTTCTCGTTTGCACAATATTGAGAGCAATATCGGCTCTTTCAGTCCGGGCGCCTCGAGCTCTTGCTCCTCCTCGTCCCCCTCTTCCTCTACCTCTAGTTGATCTTCCCTTCCTTCCTCTAATGCTTGGACCCGGTAGATCTGGGAGTTCTGGACTCGAGCTTGTTGATGACATATTCTTCTTTGTTGTTATTTTTCCGCTCGATTTGTTTACCGCAAAAAGTATGACGTCATTGGTTTGCGTGCACATCTATTCAAATTAGTCAATAACGATTGCCGCCGAACAGTTGCCGAAATTGTCCGGGAAAATGTCCGTTTGACCTCGTAATGATTTGAAACGGTAAACAATAAACTTTTACAAATCGGTGTAAGGTCATATTTGCGTTTATGATACCATTTTGTTATACTTCTACTTGATATTAGTCACAAAAACAGAAGGTTTATTACGAAATATACTATATGCGAGTTTGAAAAGTACATATGAATATTTCTGTCTACGGAGAGCAAATCTGCCTTTAAATGCGCGCTAAATGACCTTAGCTGTCGATGCGCCATAAAACAATATACAATCATTCATTCATTCGAAACTGTAAAAATTACAACTTGCAATTGCAAACACCAAAGATTTCTTTTTTTTAGTTATATAATTGTTGAATTATTTCATGGTGGGGAGCAAGTATTTGTTTAACGTTTTATGTAGTTTTATTTTTCACAACTTTCGTTTCAAAGAGGCAAGATTCGTTAATTGGTAACTGACCCGGAACTGTCGAGTTCACTGTATACTTTGAAAATAATAGTTTGTTCATTCATTGACAATAATTTTAACCAATATTCAAGAATGGTAAGTGTTCTATTTGCATGCATTGGTATACGTCCAAGTTCCCCATATAAGGCGTTTAAGTTTGTAGTTTGTTTTACACATAGTATTTTTTTGCAAACTTTCCTTCATCATCTGGGCTAGAATGATAGCCCTAAACTTCGGCCGAGTAGTTAAGTACTGGTAAAACAAGACAATCGAATAGGTTAATCTTTAGAGAGATGGGAAGGTCTAGTTGGTTAAATACAATGAAAAGTTTATGAAGCGAGAATGCTGCTTACTGTGCAATTACCTTTTGCGTTCGACTCCCAATTTTCATTTTTGAAAAAGTGTATTCCTAGGTATTTAAATACATTTACAATTTCTATTATATTGTCATTTAGAAAGAAGACATATGATGTTGATCTACTGTTTTCGAATATCATTATTTTGGTCTCATTAACATTGAGTTTTAGATTATAATGTTGCAATACTGTACCAAGTCGCTTAGAATTGATTGTAGGGATGCTGTATTGTTAGCGAATGTTTACAGCATCATCAGCACATAATATCAGGAATAGTTTTAAGTCATCTATGTTTAAAATACCATCTACATTTTCATTAATACAATTTAAAATATCATTGAGGAATGAAAAAGACACCCTTGCTTGATTGAGGTTATGAGGTAGGATTTCGGAGATTTATATTTAACAGAGGACCTTACAGTAGTATACATCGTTTTATCGAACATCTTCTCTAAGTCCAGGAATGCTGCATACAATTTTATGATAAGGTTTGTGTAATCACTGCATGTAATTTAAAGATACAATCAGTTGTTGATTTATTCTTTTGAAACCCGTATTGGTTATCAATGAATTTGTCATGTTTATCAGGCCACTTAGTTAACCTTGTAACTAATAATTAGGAATATATTTTTGACACAATATTATTAATGATAATTCCCCTATAGTTTTTAGCTTCGGATGTTCCGCCTTTAATTATTTTATTTTAATATACTAACTATTCGTCTTACTAAATGGTGTGATAATTATAATGTTATTGATGAGTCTCAGGCAGGATTTGGAAAAGGCTATTCAACAACAGATCATATCTTTAGTTTAATGGCATTAATTCAAAAGTATCTATCCAAGAAAAAGGGTAGGTTATATTGTATTGATATAGATTTTGCCAAAGCTTTTGACAGTATTCAGCATCAAAAGCTATTGGATGCTTTTTCTAGAAATAACATCAATGGAAACTTTCTAATTATTATTAAATCCATGTATGCAAAACTTAAATCAGGGTTGAGTATACTTTCCGCTGAAGGGATCTTCTGCGTCTTTAGCCCGGCATGTTACAATACTAGTCAATGGACAAAAGTGCATAGCTCGCTATGAACTGTGTAATATTACTTTGTACTTTGTTGAATTGACCTAGAAAAAATGTGCTATCTTAGCGTATAAAATCTGACCTAATTGTTATGTGCTATCTTAGCGTATAAAAACTGACCTATTTGTGTTCTGTGCTATCTTAGCGTATTCGTCTGTATTGGTCTATCCGATAATCTCGAATGGTTCTCTTTGTTCTCTGCATTTCTTCTTTCTTACTTAAAATAAAAACATGACACGACGAAAGTATTTAAAATGCATAAAAGTTAATCGATTCACAAGCAAATCGGACAGCCAGATATCGTTCAATGGTTATTTGAAATCATGAAACTTTCGAGGTTACAGGTCGATCATTAAACGGCGCAGACACAGTAGGTCAAGTAAATGTGGCTCATATCGATAGAAAATGTACAGCTTTCTTTATATTTGCATGCTAAGCTGAAAGAATGTGATAAGAAAGGTAAACAAAAAAAAAGTTCAAATAAGAAGATACAGATAATGTAGAAAATATGAGCCAATATCGTTCGATTGTTATTTTGAAATAAACATTCGAGGTCAACAGGTCTATCGAAAAAGACGTAAACGCTTACACAGCACAGTAAATGTTGATAGTAAGCGTTCTATCTATAATATTTATATGTCTATCTGCAATAATACAATAAGAGATGAAGCTGGTTGGAAAAGCTACAATAAGAAGATACAGGTATAATTCAATAGTTATTTTGAAATCGTGAAACATTTGTGTAAACATGTTGATCATTAAAGGCTCATATAGCATAGGCAAAGTATGTCAAGTAACCTGACGATTGCTGATCCAAAATGATAAAGAGGTATTTATCTGCATGCGCGTCAAGCTGCAATAATGTTAGAATAATAATTAGTTATACTGCCTGAGTGAAGGCGGTAAATTGTTCCAATACAGATCTTGGAAAGAAGGAGAATTTATTTTTGGTGGCAGTTATTTTTCTATTAAAGGAGGCTTGATTATATCGAGATGGTCTTGTCAGTGAATGAATTTAGTCGAAAACTTGATTCTTTCTTGCATGTGATTTTATGTTGACAAACCCCGGATTGCTTGGCTGAGGATCCCCTGCTATCAATATAAAATAATGAGCTTACGGGTGATCACCCAGGCATTTCAAACAATTGTGTAAATTAGGACAATCTGAACGAAAACATGCACCTGTATATAATAGCTGAATGATTTCCAATTCTGATTAGCAATAGCAGTGGTTTGACTTAGAATTGACTTGCATATATACAGAAGCCAAATTTCTGTATCTATTTCAGCTCAACTTCGGATTTGATTTAATGAAAAACGATACCTTAACTGTTTATCATAATGATTCCTACCTGAATAACCCAAACGTTTAAGTTAAATATTGAGGGCAATACGGATGAACTGATGTGAATATGCTTATGCAGATCAGAAATAAATCGGTCCAGCATTCAATATCTACAATTTCCCTTTTAAGGGATTGATGCAGAATGATTCTGCCTCAAACTATGCAACACATGTTCCCCACAGACGATGAGAGTGAGGGAACAGGGTCAAACATTGTACACGTATCGTATTGTGCTGTGCATTGGCAATATTTTAAACGGCGATACGTATCGCGTTATCTCATTTTGAACCGATACGTATCGCGATTTGTATTGCCTGATAAAAATAGAGGCAATGCGAATTGCGATACATAAATCGCGATGCAATACTCATCACGATACAGACTTTTATTAAACTAATTGTGAATATAATATGATTAATGCCATGAAAATATTTGATTTGATGGAGAGTAGCCTGGGAAGTAGAATGGATGATTACTAAAAATATAAATTATGTCATGTATATGCATTTTATTGATTGTATTACAGTTCTACTACAATAAACATTCAAGTTTTTATAATTCAGATTTAGCTCTTAATGTGACATTATTACTTCTTATAAGTTATTAAATTAACAAATAACGATGATGTTAGATTTGCATTACAGTTAATTTGAGTTAAACATAAGTTGTGTGCCTGGACTTTCTGCTGTAGCTATTCTGCTGAAAATTGTAAAATGTGCAGCACGTATTCATTTAACAATGGTGTTAGTGAAACAATAATATTCAATTTCTATTGCCTGAAAATCTTGATTAAGAAAGCAGTTTTGGGGCCAATTAGGCAGTGAGTGCCAGTGACAAACTGAAATGAGTCAAATGACAAGTTTGTAGACAAAGCACATGACGAACAAATCACATGACTTACTTGTGATTTTGTTTAAAGAAAATAAGTCTGTCAACGTGCTTGGCCTTTAAACATGCCCTTTGGCCACTATATCCTCAGTTGTCGATACTCAATATTTTATTGGCTCTCCACCAGTCTAATGGGTTATCATTAAATGACACAGATAGTTTCTTTTTATATGCAATAACTTCATCCTCAGCCTGTTCCAAATCATATTTACCCCCTGGTTCCCCCTGAACAATGTACACATCACTATAAAAAAGATCTGCCAATACAGATCTTGCTTTCTTTTTAAGTGGTTATTCTACTAGTTCATCATTCTCCTGCTCGACAGACAGACTTGGCAGTTGGCAGTGGTGGCTCTACTGCTATTTCTTGTGGGAGGCCCACTTTATCGGTTGGTAGTTCCTGTTCTTGAACTTCTTCACCTCAGCCTGGTATAATAGACAAAGTAAATTAACAGTTTCGGTTCAAAATACAACTCATTAAAACATGACAAATTCTAAAGGATGCATTTATATTATATTTTTTTATGAATGGAAATTTACCATTTAGAATTGTTTTCATTTAAATTACACGTGACATTGATAACCGTAAAAAGCAAAGACTTAATGTTTATGGTGCATTATATATATTATATTTATAGACATTTCATGAACGATAAATGGGCTAGCCATATACAAGCCGACATGCTGGCATAGTAGTTTGTAATACATACATTCCTAGTGACATGGGTTGATGCCTCCAACTCAAGCATACCATGTTTCTCTGGAAGCACTGTACAGCCTTCCTTATCTTCGCATGTCGCTCTTTAACGTTTTTCTTCCTTTTTATCGACTTGAAATATTACCCTATTAAATTCTCGTTCGCCGTAGGCTATTGCTAAGGGATCGGACGTACACAATATGCCAACATCAGTATTATTAAATCGGCATGAAATCTTTTTTTCGAATATTTCTGTTTCCAACTTTACGGACGGTGTGATACCGCAGTATAATTGTCTGCCACGTAGCATGCACGTTTATGACGTAAAAAACGTTTTGATACAGACGCATATCACTTGGAGCAATAAATTAAACGATCGTCTTGTCTTGTTTTCTTTCCCCCATTAGCTCAGTCGGTAGCTACGAGGGCTGTCAATCCAGGAGTCGTGAGTTCGAATCCCGGCTCGGCCAACATTCTTTCCGACATTTGACAAAAGTCAATGCGTCATTTGTCTTTCACCAATGGGCTTA